>JARJDS010007354.1:0-29840 GCA_030264155.1 Atheta pasadenae
GGCCCGCGGACGGATTTTTTCCGGCCCGCGAAAAGCTAGGATACTTGAGAACTTCTTTTAGAGTTTGCCAATGCTACAATTGCATATATTAAAGATTTGGCCCTCGGAACTTACTAGAGCAATTAGTGTGGCCCTAAGGCTGAAAAGTTTGGAGACCCCTGTTCTAGATTATAACATTCTTTTAATTCCTAATGTTCAAGTTTCGACGGACAGAAACGTAACAAACTATATGCAACCAACGATACACGTGAACTTATTATATATTATAATTATTATATAATATTATTTAATTCACTAAAGAGGCAAATGAAATTCAAACTCGACAAAGTACAATCGTGTACAAAGTAACGCAAAGAATAACATTGTTAATTGTTCTAAATAATCTCATCGTCATTAGTAAGTGTTTTATGAATGAATAAATATAAAATGTTACACAATTTATTAGACTAGTTTTATGCATTTACTGTCATTTTGTAAAATTGCAAGCTTGCAAGTTGCATAACTTCTTATTATGTATTCCATTCCCATTGACAAAGTTATGTCACATTCATTTAACATTATTTTTATTGTTTTGTTTAATTAACTGACACATTTTGTAAACTTGTCGACACGATTATAATCAGCTGCTGTTTTATGGAGAATGACGCAATAAACGGATGTACATTAAACAATTTAAAACAGAGCATATTCATAAATAAATATAATACACAGAAATGTTGTGATCTCATAATGCGCATAAACGCGTAATTTTGTCATCATTGATAATAATTAGAATATTTGACCCAAAAACAATGAATCTAAAATATTTTAAGTCTATCGAAACGAAATATATTAAGGTTTGCAAAACTGATATTTGTTATTAAAATTTGATCGCTTACGCGTAGACAAATTAGATATTGTAAAATATAATTATATGACTCACTATAAAGTCGTTATTTTTTAAAGAATCAAGAAACCACACAAAATTCACATTTTTAGTCCAATTGCGTATTTTCTATTGATGTACGTGGAAAAAGTGTAGCATAAACGCTAAATATATTTGTATTCTATAGAAATATGATTCAATATAACTCAAATGGCGCGTCAGTGTTTAAATCAGAGCATTAGACATTACACGCGAGCGCCGACCGGAAACGAGACGTTCATTTTGCCATGACACGAATGAAGATTGAAAGCGCTGAAAGCAAAGCAATCAAAGACGACCGCCAAAACCACAAACCGACAAAACCGCATTCAATTTTATTTTCTTGCTTCAAACGCAATGCCCAACCAGAAAAAATACCTCACAAGAGACTCGCACATGTATTTGTGAACAATTTAGGTAATTTTGAAATAATTTTGTTTACAGTTACCGTTTTGAAAGTAACTCAGCTAAATAATGCACAACATTAGTAGTCGACTATGACAATAATTTACTATAAAAACAAACAAAACAAAAAAAATAACACAAAAAACACAAAGGAAAACCACTGAACTATTATGAGTAACTTTATTTACTTACCCGCATCAATAGGTGTAGGTGACTTAGCCATGGTGTGTATCCTTGAAGTCCTCAAGGACCTTTTAGTGTTGGTATTTATCAGCAACTAGATGCCACCAGTAGGAAAAATGTTTTTATTCCAATCAGACGAACAATGCGTGGCATAAAACGGCATGCAACACACTCCACGCGCGATTCTATAACAAAAATATCACCACATTGAATCAACGATCAATTTTATTTGTGCAGTGTTTACAAAACCGTGATATTATCGAGCTTATCGGTGATATCAAATAGATTAGACTTAATTTATGGTATTTGCACGATTGCTAATTCCAAGTACGTCATATAATTAATTATTTCACATTTTATAAAGGTATGGGACATTAAATTCATTTACCTTTTATATATGACGTATTTTTGATAATTATCAATCAGTAGACAATTTTAATAAATTTATTCATTTATCGCACTTGTAAAAGATAGTGTATAATATGTTTCAAAATCTTTTTGATTATTAAACAAATAATTTTTAGTCATCAAACCCCAATATGTTGTTCAATTGTACAATCGTCAGAACGAATTTTATCGTATTATTTTCCTTCTTTCCCTTTTCCCTGTTTCCTTCTTTTACATTTCCTCCACTTTCTCTCTTCCCCCGTCCTACCACCTTCCCTCATGTCATTATTCTGACTATCTTTCTCTCCCCTCTATTCTCTATCCCTCCCTCACTTCCTCTTTTTTCGTTTTCCTCATTTTCTCTTTCTCACTTTTCCTCACGTTCCTTTTCACTTTTTCTCCGTCCCTTATCAGCATTTTCTCCTTTACTTTCCATATAGGGCGGACTCGTCGACTAAACACGTAAACCAATCAACTCACACGAATCTCGGATCCACTCTAAAGCGCAATTTTTAATTTCATAATTGAAAATCTTAATTACTTTCACAACATTTAAAAACAATCCTTAAATACCTAAAATTTTATAGTTAATTTATCATAAAAGATAATTCTTAACCAGAAAAAGAAGTAATATACTTCTAATGAGACAAAAACGAGTTCAAACAGGTTCAACCAGGAACAACGTCTACTGGTTGAATAAAATAATGAATCATCTGTGTACTGACCCTGCTGACCATTGGCCAAGCCTTCAAAATTGCATAGAATGCACAACTACCACGGCTACGACAAGTCAATGACTTGAAATCAACAGAAGGGATTGACTAGGGTTGCATATTGCATGTTGCACTTATTTTCCTGTTTAATGTTTCCTTTATTACTTTGATGATTTATTCGCTTAAAGTTTTTTATTGCACTTTCAAATTCTCTGTTATTTTGAAAAAGAAAAACAACGCTCGTTATGATTCTACCTATATACTGTTTATAAAATAATGACAATGTTTACGAATACCAAATGCATCAATTAGGTTTAAAACACAAAAGTTTAGATTACAATGTAAAGTGTATTAGTGGTGTATGTGCCAAGCCTTTATAAGCAAGTGCAAGTGCATTCATTCATCAAAATCAATACTAATGATAAAGTAATGGGGCACATTCGTTTGAGGACTGGTTAACATAGCGAGTCACTGCAAACTATACATTTTTAAAATGTTTGTTTAATTAGCAGAACGTAAAACTGTACTACATAGGTGTATGTACATGAATACCTAATGGTGATTATGATTTATTTATTTGTTTGTGGTTTGTGTTATGTTATCACAGTGGCAACTTGTCGAAGTTAATCACAATTTGTACCCAAAGAATCTTTTCTATGACTTTTTATTACCAAAGAAAATTCAATGTTTTTAAAATTTACAAAAATGTGATGTTGCTTCAATTATTCCTATTAGTTACTGGATCATTAATACCCTATTAGAATAAAACGATAGAAGATAAGTCCAAAAGAATTAAATGATAAAAAGAGGCAGGGAGGAAAAAATAAAATGTGAAAGAAAGTGGTGGATAAAGAACGAAAGAAAGAATATGAAAAGGAGATAAAAAGAAAAAGAAGAAGAAGGAGATTTCAGAAGTCTTTTATAGTAATTGATACTTCTAATTATTTTTCGATGATTAAAAAATATTAAAGCATAATTTCCTGATACTAATAACAGTACTTACAAACCAATTTAATAAAAAATATTGTACATAAAAAATGTACTTAAATTATTGCTAAATATTTAGACCGGAACATTTAAGTTATATACGACCTTTCTGTTTAGAATTTGTCACCTAAAGACTTAACTTTTACCCTTCTAAAAACTATAAAAAAATGTCATATTTTTTTGTAATAAATTTATGGTAACAACAAACAAAATTATTATCAAACTTGACTAAAATTATCGTTAGAATGCAAATGATGACAATAACAAAACGCAATTTAAATTTTTTTACTACGCATTTACTCACCCAATTTGTGTAATATCAACCCACGCGGAAATAAAAGGAAACTATGATAAAATTATCAACGACGGAGGACACGAGCCGATTAAAGTATAGTTTAAACCACAAACAGACACATACACCACAATGGCACAATCTACAATCCACGCCGTATGAAATATGCATGCAAGTGCAACGAACTTACACGATTCACCATGAAACCATGTGGTTTTCCTCATCCAATGTTTCACAATACAGACATCTCTTTGTCTTTTCTATTCGAATGTTTTCCACTATATCACATTTATAAAATCAAGCACACGATATTCACAAAAAAACTTAAATCGATGAAATATTCAAACGAATAATTCAGACAATTTTAGAATATTCACACAAATTTGGCACTTGTTTAGGTGTTGTTTATTTTTAACACTGAGCTCCGTCGTTTAAAAACAAATGCACGATGTTCAGATGTTCACCTTACGAAATGTTTGATTAGACAACGCACACTAGACAAAAATCCAGTTTCACTTTACATGACCAAGATACCAAGTAAGTAATGTAAAGTAATGTTTAACGGTATTTTTAAGAACGTGTTTGATAAGATTATTACTCAACGTGTAACATTCGTGTATATTTATTAGACCTGTATACAACGAATGATAGTGTTCATTTGAAGTGAATAAAGTGTTGTTGGTATGGTTTTAGCGTGTGGTATGTTGTGAGTGGACTGTAATGTCATTCTTGACTAAACACAAAACGACGAAATTGAGTATTATCCAATTAAGCGTCATCTTTTTCTTTTTATATTACACACACGCTTTTGGTTGTTGAGTTGTATTGTTGTTTGCGCTGGTTTCATGCTCAGATACACAACAAGTAAGTCAAGTCGCAAGTTGCGGCGGTCACGTCGATTTATAAATATCGGAAGCGCGCAAGCAGCTCAAGTGTAATTCGGGTTTAACAAGCGCGAGGTCGTCACGACTTAGTTAGTCATCAGCAACGATATATCTGTGCACAATATGTAATTGGAATTCAAACAACGTCAAAGTCAAGACGGACGGGTACAAGGAGAATCCAAGGAAATTCCAAACAATTAGTCGATTACACGATCATTTACGTAACCACAAAAGTGTCCAAACCTAACCTTAATTTTAGTTACTTTATTACACTTTTTTTTAAGAGTTTTCGGATGACGTTTCTTTTGTTGTGGTCCACCGGCTGGACACACAACTTCTGTAATTATTTTAGTCACTATAAACTAATAACTTTTTTATGATTCTAGATAATAACGGCTATAGAACTACGCAGGATTTTTGCGATATATTCATTTTTGGCCAAATATTGTCAAAAAAATTGTCATATAATTGTTAATAACTAAAGAACTATGCAATCTATCACAAAAATCTCACGTACTACCAAAGACATTGTATATTCCTAGATATATTCCAAATTTCAGTTCAGTCGGTTGAAAACTGTCTGAGTTATTTGTCCGGCCAACTCAAGAAATGTATTTTTGAGATAAACGCGTGTAAAGTTTTAATGCACCCTTTAATCCTATAGGTGGCGCTTTGCTAAAATCAACAAATTAACTTTTTAAAATTATTTTTTTCATATAAATCAAACAGCATAACATTTTTATGACTCTTAAAGTTTAAACAATACTGATAAAATACAGAAACAAATATGATTTTTTTTTTTAATTCTAAAGTGGCTTAATTCCGTATATTTGTATAATTGCGTTTTGATTGTTTTATTTTTTTTATACATTAAAAAGTCGGTGTTGAAGTAAAGGTGCATCGATGCGAGGCACAGAAAATTAATAGCATTTAATACTAACACGATTTTTGATATTTTCCCGATAGGGTAACACAAAACGAACGAAACGCGAACATCGTTTAAATTGGTTCGCTGACATTTCCGTTCTTCACTGTCCGGTTGCATTAATTTTAATTTGAGCAATAGTTCAACATCATTTGACAAACTACATTAAAAATACATTAAATTATAATTTCATTATTTCTTTCAATTAAATTTTACTATATAAACATCATATACCTATTTATATTTTTAATTTTCTTAATAACTTTATTTTGGTTGTTTGTTTTTACCAGACTTATTCAAATTTTATTAAAACCAACTTCTATTAGGTTCTTTTCTATTAAAATAATGGAAACAAAAGAAGTTAAACTTTATATTCATTTAGTTTAGTTTCACTGCAAACTAGCATGCTAAGGTGTGTAAAACTTAATTAAACTAATTGTCACTTATCACCGTCTGCAATGTATTTACTTTTCAATATTTACACAGCACAGTGGTATTTTTAAAGTTCAAAATATTACAGATTTTTATAATTGGTTGAGCAGAATTTATCACAGAACTGCACATCATTTTGTTTTTTTTGCAAATTCAAGTTTTCACTTTTGTTTGCATGGCCTGCTTCACGTCGTTGTTTTTTATTTCTGTTTTGTTAAATTTATACCGGGTGTTTTATAACAATTAAAATTACAATAAATCTCGAAATTGTTCACAAACTTTGAACATTAGAAGTCTTGTGCGTCGTATAACAAAACACGAGGTATAGATTTAACAAAACACAATGGAATGAAAACAAAGTAGGCCATACAAACAAAATTGAAAACCTAAACAACTTGATTCGCAAGAAACTAACATGAAACAAAACAAAACAACATCGTATGATTACATTTATCCGTTTTACACCACATAGTTGTGAGTTTTATGTCATTTGCAATTTGCGAATATATTTACACATGCGAATATATTGACGCACATGCAGTGGAATTACAATTTTCAATTTACGCATCACATGATTTACGCGCCATGTGCTATAAATTTTATGTGTTTGGTTGGTAAATATTACAGTTTCCATTATTTTTAATTTAATTAAAATAAAAACAAAGCATATTATTAAAGAGAAAACAAAAAAACTGGGTGTGTATGCATTACGATAGTGTTGATAGTAATGTGCTTAATTAAAACGTTTTCTGGGTCATTTGTCGTATTGCCACAGCACGCTTGAAGGATTAATGATGTCTCCGGTCGCGATCGCATGCATTATAATTAATACACATTGACTATATACGAACGATAGAACGTTGTTGGAATTTGAATTGAAATTGGCGTCAATGGAGTGAATTCAAACAAACAATTAGCTGCGTTTCTTTTTCATCGTCGTGACTATTAATAGACACTTCAGTAAACATTTCATTTGTTATTGCGTTTGACAATTGCATTCAATTTCTTAATAATTATTGGTGGCAATGCAATTAATTGTAATTGTTTTCTTGTGTTCGAATATTTTTAATTCCCCATAAAAATTAGTAACAAAAATAATGAGGGTTGTAATGTTTTAAAAGAAAATTTGAGATGGTAAACAAAAAAGAATGACACAATAATCATCAATCATCAAAAGCACATCTGATAATTATTTTAACAAATGTGATGAATAATTATTATATAATAGACCACTTATTTTAATAATCTTAGATATCAACGTTTTTGTTGGATTCATAAAAAAATAGAATCTTTGGATTTATTTCAAAATGGCGGCAACATTTAATTTTAATTGATCCCAATGAATTACTTAATAAAATATTATAATATTTAATACGAAATTAATTAATGTAATAAATTTTGTAATCTCATTATGATAAATTAAACGTTCAAAGCGCACATAAACTAAATAATTATCCTGGTTAACAAAGCAATGTTGAATATTTCTTTGTTATCCTCAAATAATATTCATACCGGAGTATATTCTCACTATAGTGAGATCAACGTACGAATGTAAATTGTCGCTGCGTGCCGGGAGTCTGTGGAGACTCGAGAGGGCGGCAGACAGCGTTGGTGGCGGCCACCTAGCAACGCAAAGGGGGTGGGTTTGGCGGCGGCACGGCGCCGAACGATCCGACTACTGGTATCCACGCAATACACAAACACCGCACAAAGCACTTAATCGACTATCATGACCAACACGTCCGTAAACAACGTCAAGTGCGTATTATTTTATTATTTTCGGCGCATAAAACAATTTTTCCCACAGATAAAATAGCATTAATCCAATTTAATACCCATAATACTCAAAACCCATCGTAAATTTTATTTAAATAAATACTCAAAGAAAATATCAAATCAACTAATCTTAAAAAATGGATATAGGCAACCCAACGATCAAATTTCGAATGTTTTCAAAAAAAATCTAAAATAAAATTTGAACTTGCCACATGGTTGGTTTTGTCTGTCATTTGTTTCTGGGAGTTATTTTAAGTCTGTCTCATTCAATTTTCAGCGTCGTAGTGAAAGGCCAACACGGCCTTCCATCAATTTTCTATTTTCACTTTACAGTCTCCACACTTTCAACGCAATATATGACTAGTGTTGTACATAGTATACAACGACGAGCAAATAAAGAAATCTATTGTTGTATTCTATACTTACATTTCATTACTTTTCCTTTTTTTTATGTAAATCTCACGAGTTGAGAGAAAATTGTGGAATGAAACAAGATTGAAACTCAATTTTCGATTCAAGTTCACGACCGCCCATTCACGTTCACGAATGTGTGATAACGGGAACTAAAACAATTGCAAATCGTTATTCATGCTATTGTTTTCTTATCAGTTGTAAATTAAATTAATGTGTGTAATTGCAATGATAAATGTTATTTCAGTTATCATTAAAATTGTCTTTAAAAGCGAGGCAAATTATTTTTACAATTGTGTTCCGTCTCAACATAAATTTAAGTATTTAAACATTATTTTAACAAAACTGTTTGTTTACTACGAGTTTTACTACTAGAATTCTCGTAGGTATATCAATTAATTAAATATTTAAATAAATTACAAAACATACCTGCGTTTTGATGTTAATGAATTCGTTGGTGAAAATATTGATGCACTATGATGATGTCGTCGAAAAAACCGCTAATCCATTTTCAGTTTTCTTTTCTGCAAAATCACAGAGCTGATATTGAACAAACAAAAACACTACGATCGCAACAAAACAAAATACGTTCACACCAACATTAAACATGAATTAAAACTAAAGTACTTCAAACACGTTGCATTTACTCATTCTGATTAACGACTCTAATCAAATAAAATAAAACATCAACGTTGTAAAATGTTGTAAACCGAAAATGTGCAAACACAACATTTTTCGTCTATGTTAATTCAAAATCACATTGCTTTGAATAATTATTTGAAAGTAGAACAAAACTAAGCAACGCACAACTTAAAACAAATAAATTATCTCTCGATTGTTTTATCACAAGAGAATTTAACAAACATTACACAAAGCACACAAAGAACTTTAAATATAATCAACAGGTATTACCGTACCGAATTGCACGTAAAGTAAACGTAGTAGAGATTAGGAGCTTCTGACCGTCTTCTGCGGAGCGCTTTCCCCGACTGCCGGAATGAAAATAAACATGAACAAGGTCGCCAAGTCTGAGCTGGCACCGGCGGAGACAGCGCGTTGTAGTAGGCTGCTGTGCGCCATCACGCAGCGCTGCACCGAACAAGAACCGATTTGTTTTTGTTTTGCTTCCTTCTGAATCCATAGCGAACGCTGTGAATGCTTGAGCGCGATGAACGGTGAACAAGTTGTACAGTGTTGTTCAGTGTTGTTGTATACTTCCATTTCCCCATCCGTTGATTCACCTTGAAGTTGAAACTTTGTGTCACTTTGTATTTGCTTCGTGAAGCGTAGACCCGGAGTGAACCGAAGAGAAACACCAACAAACACATAAAGTTGTTTACGTTGTTATGCGTTGTTCACTTGTTCACCTGTTTGAATTCTTATAAAATCAAGTAGGCATGTTTACAGCGCTGTTTGCGCGACTAGTGGCAGAATTTTGAAGTTTTAATATGAATTGTGAATTTGAAAGATAAATTGTAATTAAATAACAAATTACGTTTTTCACGTTTAATAGGGTGATGTTAAGGAAATTGTTTATGATTTACACTGTTGTGAAATTCCAAAAGTCAAGTAATATGTATACAGTTTATATTTGAAAAATAAAATGTGTATAGTGGGTTGCAGTGTGTTAAGGTACTGGCTGTGTAATGATTTGTTTTAAATGCAAATAAATTAAATATGCAATATATTTTTAATTGTATTGTTTTAAAACAATTTTATTTTTATGATTCTAAATAATGTATTCAAAATTAATTAGATCAATAAGAACTAAATTTATAAAGTTAATTTGAATTTTGTGGTTTGCAACGCTTTGTATTATTACAGTGTTACTACGACTGCTGCTATTGGTCCGCATCTAACGCCATTTTGTTTTGAGTCAAATCCACGTTTGACAACTTTTTATCTATCATACTCGGTGTGATCTTGTATAATCAGTAAAGAAGAAGTAAATTATCGCGTAAACGAAATCAATAACAACAATTATAATCCACACGAACTCATAAAACGCGTTGTACATGAATTTGTGTCTAAACTAATTGCCTTTGAATTTCCCGCGACTAACATGGCTGCCGCTTTTTGCTAGCGCAGATGTCGCGGCTGTGGTTTCCTTTCGCGTAAATGAAGTAGCGTAAGCGTGGCTAATCAAGGTACAAAAAGGTAAAGTGTCTTTGCAAATTGCGGGTCCGGTGCTGGCGGTGAGCATCCGATTGTAATCTAACATCATACGACGAGGCAGATGAGACCTAGCGGTGGTAGGCCCGAGCGCAAGACGCCGTGGACGTGCAGACGCGCGAGTGACGTGCAGGGCCCGTCCGTCGCTGCCTCTGTTGCCGCAAACGTCAATAAAACATACACTTGCCATGTGTGCAAGCGAGACGGTGCTGTGCTGACTGGTGCGACTCTCTCGCTTGATATTTGCCTCTTAGAGGGTTGCGCCGCATTGTCCATCGCACACCCAACACGCGTTTCACGGGCAGCACACAGTCGTATTTAGACTGCGTAGGCTTTACCGCTCGGTCGAAATTCGCATCGTCGTCACATCGTCACGTTTCAACTAGCATCTCGTGTTTATAGTTACGTTTTTTTACAGGAAAATGAGTAGCTCTGAGGAGGTATCGTGGATTTCATGGTTTTGTGGACTGAGGGGCAATGAATTCTTCTGTGAGGTGAGTGTGGTTATAATTTTGGTGTAAAGTATAGTTTTGTATTGAGAAATGATCAATGACATTGTGCGGTGTTTGTAGGTCGACGAGGATTACATTCAGGACAAATTCAACTTAACAGGATTAAATGAACAAGTACCACACTATAGACAAGCATTGGATATGATATTAGACTTAGAACCAGGTCAGTTTACTCAATTTTGAGGATTTCACCTACACAGTTATTTATCTGTCAAATACTCCATAACCTATAATTGAACCACACCTGTGACTTTTTATTTATATTTTCTGTTACTAATTGTTTTTTTATTGGTGAATGTAGATGATGAATTAGAGGATAACCCCAATCAATCAGACCTGATTGAGCAGGCAGCTGAAATGCTCTATGGTCTTATTCATGCTAGATACATTTTAACCAATCGTGGTATTGCCCAAATGATTGAGAAGTATCAATCTGGAGATTTTGGGCATTGTCCAAGAGTGTATTGTGAATCACAACCCATGTTACCTTTAGGTGAGTATTATAACAGTAACCTACAAATTTTGTTATTGGCACAAATTAAATATTGAGAGGAACTTCTAATATTGGCACTGATTTTATTTAGTGTGTACTAATTAACGCGCACGCGCAAATTGGTCTTCAACAGCCTATATATTTGTTTTCAATTTTCATTGATTTTAGGACAAAATGATTTTCATCTTACCATTATAGTTTCATGATGTAATTATTACATTATTTAGTAAAAGTTCTTATTGTCAAGTGAAATAAATTACAAAGACCTACAAAAAAGTATGACGTTATTGAGTTCTACAAATTCTATTTTTATTAAGCCTCAGGCACTTATATTTTTTTCCACCTCTGGAATATCAATGGTTTTGGTACCTAACAAAAACAAGGTCTCATCTGTAATTCATGTTGATCGGTTATTTCTGTAGGAAATTATTTTTATTTTTAAGTTCAATGAAACAAGTATTGATCAGAAGTGTAAAGTTGATAAATAGTTTTTGAACTAAAATAAGCCTAATAGTTTTATATTGGTTTATTTCTAATTAGTAGAAATTATTTGTCACTTTTAGTATGAAAATATAAATTTCGGGAAATGTTTGCTCTATGGGATCGAACCGTAAACAAACTGATACGACACCCAGAGAGTTGCGTAATATTATTTTACTTCAACAAATGCACTTATGACACTACGGTGATAATATGCGTCAAATAATTAGCGCCGAGCAATTTTGAACCATCCCGAGATTTCACAAGCAACAAAAAGTACATTTCTAAAGAGAACCTTATAACTTTGGATCCTAAAATGTGCAGCAAATTTAATTTTTTATTTGTATAATTTAATTTTATACAAATGTACATAATTATTTTGTAAGTAATTTGATAATTTTGTGTCGTATTTGCAGGACTATCTGATGTACCTGGTGAAGCAATGGTAAAATCATATTGTCCGAAGTGCATGGACGTATACACACCAAAATCTTCGCGGCACCATCACACCGACGGCGCCTACTTTGGCACCGGTTTCCCGCACATGCTATTTATGGTGCATCCTGAATACCGACCCAAGCGTGCTACAAATCAATTCATTCCAAGGTAAAAACACGGAATTCAAATTTCGTACCAACAACAATTTTTATAATGAATGACTTAAAATAATGTATTTCTTTCCAGATTATTTGGATTCAAAATTCATCCACTGGCATATCAACTGCAGCAGAATGCAGCATCGACGTTCAAAGCACCGATGCGCGCCAGTATCCCGTACAACAACGGAAAACGTTAAAATTATTTAATTACCTTAATCAATACCTGTGTGCACGTGTGCGTCGCCGACTTACGATCACACGACGACGACGACGAACCAAACACACGCTGCCCGCCGAAAATCATTCTGAAATAAATGAATAACACCTCAAATGATGTGCACACATGACACACACAGAATGTGCAACACATCCACACATCCTATCTGTATTTCTTAATCTAATAAAATGATGTTTTAAATCAACATGAAAATCATGAAAAGGAAGTAATATATACGAAGCAAACGAAGCGACGCCAAAAAATGAAGGAAAATAAACGCGATTACACAATAATTATTTTAGGGTATTTAGTAAATAAAACTTTAAATAAAAACAAAACTAAAACAAAAGAAAATCGCGTAGAACTAACTGATCATATTGAGAGAACAAAGAAAACGTGTTACTGGTACTATTATGACTATTATACGGTGTAAAGAGACACGAACTGCGACTTTAGGACTTTTATTTGTTGGCAAGCATTACACGCCTCTCAGTTATAATGAACGTTGTCCATTTTTATTGATGATTGAATTAGTTTTTGTTCTATAGATATGTTCTATATTTAAGTGTGTAGCAAGAAGCAACCAATAAAGTTCTCTTATTTTTCATTTGTTTTTCCGTTTGCGCCGCCGCCATATCGACGCATGCTACGTCACGCTTAACGCCTGTTGTAAATCTGAAAGGTTGTCGTCATTTACGCTCAAAATGGCGCTTCGGGATTAGTTCAAGTGTCGCCTTTGAGTTTACTTTGTTGCTCTAAGAGTTGCTGCAGAGACTGCGGTGGTGCTGACCCGAACAACGACTGCTGACGTTGAAGATCACCATTGTTCCGCAATTGCGGCAGTGCTGGTGCCCAAGAAGACGTGTTGAACAGTGAATAACCTGGTGCGGTGTTTATCTGCAAACAAAACACAGTTAGGCAACCAAATATACACCTTAGTTAAAGAAAACGCAAAAACCTACATTGTTTTGGTTACTTGGTCCAGCAGGGCCCGCATTATTCGGCATCATATGCTTACTACTTTCGTTCAGCATCGCTTGCCGCATGTTTATTGAAAGTTGATGATTTTGTTGACCCTGTGACGCATGCGCCATATTCATATTCATGCCCATTTGATTCTGATTGCGACTGGTATTCCAAGGACTAAACATATCACCTGGACCTTGAGGTGGTCCTTGCGGTGTAGGACCAGTAGCAGGTCCAGCTGGCGGTTGGTTATAACTTTGGTTATGATTGAACATATAAAAATCTTTCGAAAATTGTTGTTGTGGTTGCTGCCAATTGGACATTGGATTATGAGAACTAGGATTTGCAGGAGGACCTTGACCCGGCCCTGGTCCGTTTGGTGGTGGTGCCGGCCACCAGTTGTTACCCCTTTCCTCAACGTTTCGATTAAACGACATATACGACTTATCCATCATTGGCCCAAAATTCATCGATGATGGCGGCGCGTTAAACATGTTCTTGTTCTGCATGTTCATTGGATTGCAAGAATTATGTGTCTGTGACATATTTGACATGTTATTCATCATAGATGGTAAGCCAAAGTTTGGCATGGTCATATCCATTGCTTTCTGATAGTGCATGTTCTCCATATGTCCACCCGGTCCGTTATTACCACCAGATCCAGATGTTGCGTGGTTGTGTCCGCCAGCCACGGAACTTTGTGGTGGCATAGGTATTTGCGGGGGTGGAGCATAAGAAAAGAAATCTTTTTCCACATTGTGTTGCGGAGTATTAGATAAAGTTGACATGGACATGCTACCAGAATGATTTTGATTGGGGAATTGCATACGGAACGGTTGATTTGGGTTTTGGTTCTGGTTCTGACTCTGATTCAAGTTCGTTAGTTGGGAGAGCGGTGGGGCTGGTAACAGAGGCTTTTTAATTGGAGGTTTATCAGCCTCTGGACTAAATTTAACCTGAAACATATTAGTTTTATGGCTACTACTCAAACAATAAAAAACAAAAACAAGATGCTTAATATCAGCACACACGACATACCTGCTTATTTTCTTCCAACTTTTTATATATCGACTGTAAAGCCACATTTTGTGTGACTCTTTTGAGTTTAGCATTGTCTAACTTTGGTATATGGATACTTTCTTCTTGGATTTTAACTTGTCGTTCTTCGCGAGACTTTTCCAGTGAACCTTGAGGTTTTAATATACCTGCTTTTCTCTCTGAAGCTAAACAACAAAATATAGTTATAGTTATGACAAGCAGGGCACAGAAAAACAACAAATGAATTTCCGTAAAACACATTAAATAAATTAATAAGAACATATACAAATACCTTTAAGTTTGGTAACATCAGAAGGTTCTGACACCTTAAACGATTTCATTTCCTCCAACAACTTATCTGTTGGATCTGGCTGAATACAACCAGGTTCAAAAACTAGCTTTCCTTCAATCTCGTTCCTGAAATCAACAATAAAAATGTGTTAATCTACAAAATATGCAAAATCTATAAGACTTTTGCACTAATTATTTAAATATGTTACTTCTAAGAACGTGTATTTTGTATTTTACAAACCTGATAATCAATTTATTGCCATTTACATCAAACATACACAGCCATTTTCCCAACTCGACCAAACGCAAAGCTTGAACGTGTTTCTCGCTTTCAGGATTCTCCAACTCATCCTTGAACTTCAAATGACTAAATGCTTCCTTCAGTGGTGTAAAACCTTGCAATTCTTTATCAGCTGATAATGGATTATGTACATCTAAAATTAGACTTTGATAATTATGATAACAACCGGTTTGTGTATTTATATATCCATTTTCACTACTTTTAATTCAATTTGACTCCAAAAAATATTAATTACCAAAAAAAACTTATGTTAATATAAATAGGACTTACATTCATCATTTTCGTATTGGTTATCAACATGTTCATTAATAGTATTCAACAACTTACAGTACCCAGGCCAAATTTGTAGTCGACTAGTAAATTCAGTTTCTTTTAATAAATGCGCTTTGGTTTTAATCCAAAGTAACAATAACCTAACTAAAATGTTAATATTTGCATTAATACTTTTGAGTAAATAACCATGGTAATATCAATAACTTACTTGCTGGTAACGCATAGTAATCCAAAATACTTGCATCATTTTTCAATGTATAAACCGGAAGTAAGAACGCACTAAGCGACCCAGCCAAGAGTGCCAACGCCATTTCGGCAGTTAGTTTCTCGTCTTCAGTAAGCTCATCCTTACCTCCATAATTACCTAGATGGTGCAACGCATACATATTTATTACAGTTAGCATGATCAATTGATCGTCTGACAAGCTCTGCGTCGCCACAAGAGCAGTCAGCGTCGAATTGATACTTCTCAAACAAATCGCAGCTTGTTTTAGGTCAGTTTGTGTGTGCAACAAGGCGTGAAGACGGAGAAATAAACTTATAAATTCGTTGACGGACAGTTTGGTTTGGACCACTAATACAGGGCTGAAAAAAATAAACGTAATTAACATTCATATTAAAATTACTTGAACCTACATACTTGTCTTTGTCGATTTGCGCTGACAATGTTTTTGTTAAATTCGCGATCGCCGCCGGAAATGGATTTTTGACAGCAATACCGCGTACATATTGAAACACGGTCGACAACTTATCACCCTGTGATGTTTCTAGAAGTGCCAACTGATTGTAAGGATGTCCACTGTTTGGGGAAACTAGTATAGCATGCCTGAAACATTAAATTTAAAATTAACGAATAAATGTTGATGTGGATTAAAAAGAAAGAATTACCTATAAAAACTTTCAGCCTGTTGCCTCTGATTTCTGTATCTAGCTATATCACCCAGGTGTACTAGACAATACTGACAAATATACAAACATGATGAGGATTGAGGCACAAGTGTAGACGACTCTGTGAATGATCTCAGTCTTCCAAAAACAGCCCCACATTTTCTAAAGGGCAAATCTAGATCATAAGTGGAACACAATTCTTGAAGCAGGGAAAGATAGAAACCAGAAGCAGCCTCCAAACACCAAGAAAGTAAGCATTGAGACTCACTTCTTCTAGGATTCTAAAATTTTAAAAATATCATAATTATCAAGGAAAAAACTAACTGATTTACACTTAAAAAAATATTTATTATATTGTCTTTTATATGTTACCTTTTTATCTCTTATTAGTTCTTGTAATGCTGATATGTGATTTTTAAACCCCAGTGTCCATAAATCCTGCTCCACTTTTTTGTCAAGTGCATATTCTAAGTCTAGCACCAAAACCTGATGATAAATGGTTTGTAATTGCTGTTGGTCCGTCCATGCGTGTAAATCATTGAGTAAATCTTGTTGCTTAGCGCTTATTTTCGTTTTTAGCGGCTCTGCTTTCCTAAAATCGGTCGAAAATCAAGATTATTTTTCTAATTTGGAGGTTAACGCTGGCTAATCTTACTTCAAGACCTGTGCGGCCGCTTTGTAGCCCATGCTGATGCATGAATTCCTCACAATTAGAACAATATGTTTATTATCATGTTACCTGCATGTTGCGATAACGTGTCATCGTATTTATTTCGACTTGTGGTGTAATTCACATTCGCAAGACGAGTTTGAAGTGTGATCATATGGGAAATGCACACGAAAAGCAAAAAAAATTATCAAGTTCTCATTTGCTCACCACTTGTTTTACGCAGTTATATAAAAATCTAATAGATGGCGCTCATGCACTTTGAACATCATAGTAAAAAATATATTCATTTATAATTTTAAATAATTTGATTACTTATTTTTTTAATATTAATATTTAATAACTCTATTAGTACTATAAAGTAATATGTTTCTTAGTTAAGGTATAAGTAAAATAATTAGTTTTTATAAAATTATGTTTGTGATTTACATTTAAATATAAAGAGGGCGCTACTGTGTATTATGCTAAAAAATGCAACAAACTCCTAAACTTTAAAATATTTCACATATTAAAAATGCATTATAAACATGAGTTATTATTTATAAAATTAATTTAATCTAAGGTTGTTTTCTTGACACCAACGTATTAAATGTAAAAAGTTTATATATTTTGATGTGTTGAGATTGTCTATATTCAGTGCATGCGTGTGTGGAGTTTTCAACGTTTTCAACGTCATTCACGTCACTTCGCAAACGTCAAAACGTCCGCAGAACTGCACAGAACAACCATCCAGCACAAAATATAAAAAATCCATATGTTTATTTGAATAAACATAACTATTCTTTGTTGTTTCCATAAGTTGTTAAAATATAATTGATAAGAAGACAAGATGACTGACTGGGAAGAAGTGAAACGTCTTGCGGCGGACTTTCAAAAGGTCCAGCTGAGTTCTTCAACACAAAAGTAATTACATATTTTATAATTCAACAAATATAAATAACTATTAAAAATATAAATTAACAATAAATTATAATTTTAGACTGTCTGAACGAAATTGCATAGAAATCGTCACTCTTTTATTGGATAAAAAGATGATAGACATTATTTTCACTAGTGATGGAAAGGAATACATTACTCCACAACATTTGGTTAGTGAAATACTTGGTGAATTATATGTCGCAGGAGGCAGAGTAAATCTTACTGAATTAGCCAAAACAATCGGCGTTGACCTAGGACATATTAACGCTCATATTAATGAAGTAACGAAAGGACAAAAAGATATTATCTCAGTTTTAGGTCAATTAATTGACTCAAGTTACATTACCAGAGTAGCAGGAGAAATCAATGAAAAATTGGTACAATATGGCCAAATTAATGTTGGGGACTTAACCATGCAGTATGATTTACCAGCAGAGTTTATCCAAACATATATTTTAGAGAAGAATTTGAATAAATTAATCTTCGGACAACAGGATAAGCATGACCCACGTGTAGTGTTTACTGAAAGTTTTATTGCACGCACAAAGGCGAAAATTCGCGGTGCTTTGGTGGGTTTAACTAAACCAGTTTCAGTTATGGCAATTGTAAATCATGTAGATGTGACTGAAAAATTGTTTTTTTCTTTGTTTGATCAAGCAAGTATGCATGGATCGTTGACGAGTCGCCAGTCTGGTGCTCAGTACATTCCGAACGTGTATGCAAGGTCGCAACATGATTGGGTGCATAATTTTTATAAACAAAATGGTTACCTCGAGTATGATGCGCTTGCGCGTCAAGGAATTTCTGACCATAAGACTTATTTGAAGAAGTCGTCTTTATCCCATGATTTGCATTATTTAAGTAGTTGTGCCATTTCTAAGAGTTTACTAGAGCGGATTGAAGCTGATGTTGAAGAATGTATTGCATCTAAGTCGCATTTAGATTTACATTCGAATTTACCAAGTGTTTTTAACGAAGCGGACATTAAGTTGGTAATGGAGAAAATTTTGACCAGTCAGAAACAAAAGGAAACTGTTATTTTGGATGGGTATTTGTTAAGTAAAATGTTTATTGATACTTTGGTGAAGGATATTGATGAGCTTTTAAAGGAAAAGGCGAAGGTAGCAGTAGATTCTGGAAAGTATCAGCAATATCAAATGGATTTACAAGTTGGACATAAAGGTAAATATTGTTAATTGATTTTTACTTGCTAACTTTACCTAATGATTTGGTAAAGAAAAATTACTATAAGTTGCGACATTTGCAGGAAAAGATGATGATGAACCAGTTAAAGTAGACAAACGTGAAGAACGCAGGAAAAAGGCAGCAGCTGGTAAAGCGGGTGGTGGACAGCAAGGACGAGAAACCAAAACAAAGAGCACAAAGAACAAAAACAAAACGCAAAAGAATATTACTGAAGACATTGACGAACCAGAAGCACCAAAAACTTTGGAGATTATTACGCTGGAAGAGATAGGACAATCGATTCAGATTGTTCTTGAATCTGAAGGTTTGGACGAATTAATGGATGCCATTACATCATACCTACATCCGATTTTAAACGAAAAAGGTTTATCACTTGCAGCTGACATTTACTTGACTACTGTGCAAGACCGCACTGCTTCCAGACGCCAAACACATAACGATGTTCAAAATAAATTGAACACACTTGCAGGCGATATTCGTTTGTGCGAGAAAGGCATTAAGTTGTTAGCCGCCGATGTACAGGTTCATTTATACAAATATCTGCTCAAGTCGCAATGTACCGATTTTGTGAACGAGATTTTGAATTATATCTCGTCGGAAGAAGGCGGTAATACCACTTGCGATAATTTTAATAATGATCAACGTGTTAAATTTATTAACGAGTTGAAAGCGGAATACCGAGCGCCATTGACGGCGTTGGTAAAGACGTTGAGTAGTGCGAATATTGATGAATTTATGGATTGCATTGATAATGCATTGGCCACTTGTAGTATGATAATGAAGAAGATTGATAAGAAGAAGGATCGCGTGTTGGTGTTGAATCACAAGCACGCTTTGTTGGAGGAATTGGAGAAGTCGGAAGATCCAGCGGTGGTGTTGCATTTAGCGACTTTGATTGTTTTTGTAGCTGCTACGCAATGTATGATACACGCGAGTGGACGCCATATTGTTAATTTGCTTGGGTTTCTCAAGCAATATATGAGCGCAGAACAGTATGAAGAGTTTAGTACTTATCATGGTAGGTGTTTAGTTATAGGTTTTCAATTCAGTGCTTCTTTATAATAATATACAAATATTTTGTTATTATACCTTTTTACCAATATTTTATACTTACAGATATGGTGGGTATGGTGCTTGGCGGTGGTAGTGATGTGGAAACTGCCAAGGAACGTTTAAAAGACAAAATGGCGACTATAAAACAGATAGCTACAGAATTTAAGAAAACCAGTGCAGAGAAGAGTTAATGTTTTCATTAAATATAAAGAATTGGATGAAACATGGATCAATTGATTTTTAAATATGACACTTTTAGCTTGTACATATGTAAATTTAATAACATTATAATTAAATTTGTCTCTATTCAACGGTGAAATAATTCAAATGTAATAAAAAGATGGGTTAAGGTTGTTGAAAGATATGTAAAGATGTCGAAAATAAAGGATATGTTTAAAAATCTGTGCTGTTTTATTGATAAAATGTATGGTATAGTTCGATTTTTATATGTAAAGAGTTTTATAAGTAAAACTAAGTCCAGGATCTTACCGTATAATAATAAAATAATTTAAAGTTTTGGCGCTCTAGCGGATAGCCAATCGGCATGTATGTACTTTTATGCTCATAACTTCTAAACCGTGAAATATTTTTTCGTTTTCTCGACGGATTTAGATAGATGGTGAAAATGTACACTAGAAATAGTATACTGGCTATCTTGGTATGCATTTTTAATGTGTTAATAATTAGGTCGACCAAAGTTGCACAAATTTTTCGTGCCTAACATGAGTTTTTGTTCATATCTTCTATACGGCTAGAATTTGTTAACTTTTTACACCGAATTCGAATCGGCCCCGTCAAATTACCTTTAGAAACTTATATTGGACATTTGTAGTACTTTTTATAAGTACAAATAAAAAAAAAGTTTAGACGAAAATTTATAGTTTTGGCGCTATAGCGGATAGCCAATTGGCGTGTATGTACTTTTATGCTCATAACTTCTAAACCGTAAAATATTTGTGCGTTTTCTCGACGGATTTAGATAGATGGTGAAAATTTACACTAGAAATAGTATACTGGATATCTTGGCATGCATTTTTAATGTGTTAATAATTAAGGAGAACAAAATTGCACAAATTTTTCGTGCTCAATATTTTTTGCATTTAATTCGAATCGGCGACGTCCATATACCCTTAGAAACTTATATTGGACATGTGTTGTATTTTTTATATGTACAAATAATAGTGGCCAAAAAAAGTTTAGACGAAAATGTATAGTTTAGGCGCTATAGCGGATGGCCAATCGGCATGCAACTGCAAACAGACTAAATGCGATGTGGTGCGAAGTGTTTCGAAGCGCAAATGACTACCGCACTACTACTAACACGCATCGACTAGCGTACGCGTTCATGCAGAATTGCGCGTGTAGCAGTGAAGCACACGCGCAGCGTAGGCAACCGCATACACGCTAAATACAATGCACTGAAGAAAATGCCGCCCTATGACTGAAATTTTTTTATATCATATTTTTTAAGAATTTTATGGATGATGTCTGATTGAACAAAGCTACATTAGTTAATTATATATTGTATAGAAAATGTTTTCTTACTTTTTAAATTTTGCCGCCCTGGGCACTAGCCCCGACTGCCCCTAGTTATATATTTACGACTTCACCCAACTGTGACACACAAATCAAATAACAAGTAAATAAGTAAAATGTCTATTTAAAAATTTATTTAATCTATCAATTTTTTACAGTCTCACGTACCCGATGACCTAAAAATTTAGCAATAAAAATCCAACGGAGCAGCGCGATATGATAATACAAAGTTGATAACATTTCATATTGTATAATATCCTATTAGTATTAGTAACCAATAGTAACACAAGTTTGTTGAACTCCACAGCTGATACGTCCACGAATCCGTTGTACATCGCAGTCATTCTATTCAACAATGAATATTTTGGCGATAATGGCAGTCACAGGACACACTATCTTATAATTTTAATACTCGCAGGCTTTTAAGAAAGATATTCAACTTAATTATTAAATAAAAAAACTTTGAACACAAGTTCATATTAGTAAATAAGTCCTGATAAGTCCAAACCGCATTAAATATCAGTATTAAAGCACTAACGTAGTCAAAAGCTACGAAACTACATGAACCATGAATGATTATGTTACACCCTGTATGCGTTTATGGTGAATTCAAAATCAATTCAGATATTTGTAAAATGTTTTAATGAGTTATTATTAAGTGATAAATGTCAAACCAAATTCTCTTCGTGTTTGTGTTCAGCTGCACTAGCACCATTGCCATTGACCCCTGCAAGGAAAGAAAGCAAATACCCAATTAATTTTAAGCGTTATGTCAGTAATTTTGAGGTTATAGTTAGTTGTTATGAGTTGTGAGTGGTAATTTAGAACACTTTGTATTATAGTTTAATACTTAAATGATTTTGGCAAAGTTTAACAATCTAATGTATCAATATAAACAATTAAAGTGTTAAATTGACCAATAAAGCAAATTAAAGATTTATTAGTGTTAAATATAACGCATGCGCATAATCAAAATAATTATTTGATGTGTTGTTGGTTGCATATATTAAACGCATATAGTCGAATGATCTAAAATTAATTAATTGTTTGTTAAAAATACAAGTTTTTGTTAAATATTTTTAATAGTAATTAAATTAAATCAATTTTTTTTAAATTTTGTTATCACCAATTGACAGAATGATGACATAGAATGTCATACAAGTTCTTCAACTAATTTTTTTGAGGTTAGTTCAGTTAGTTCAAGTTTATTGAAGTCGTTTAACTGTTCAACGTTCAATGTGCAATCTTTAATTAATCGTCTGGTAAGCGTAATTAATTAGCAATTAATCAAAACGAATTAATCGTACTTGCATTCGCAGCCATGCGGGAAGTACGTATTAAAGAAACAGCGCAAATGTCAATTGTCAAATTCAGGTTGATCACTCATTAAGAACAAAGACGCTTGAATATACTTAATATTCAATTAATGTTTATTAATTAATTAATCTCAAAGCATTTTAATTGTAGTCATTGCTTTATTATCAACATAACCTAGTTTAGTATCTAATATCACAGCGATATCGCAAAGGTTTCGGAACATTCCCAGTCTAACAATAACAATCAACTGAACTAATAGACTGAATAGTCATAACGCCTTGAATTTTGACCATCAGAACATGAATGGTCACTGTTATCTAAACTCCATAAAAGTTTTGACGTTTTAACGCCATCTAGCAACTTACCGTTCGATGTATTGGATGAATCATGATAACCATTACTGCCATTTATACAATTTTTATTGGAAGTCTTCAAAGGCACTCGCAATTCACAATCAATCGAATCGTTATTATTCCCATCGACGAAACGGATAAGGCACAATGCAATTGCTCCAAAAATGGGCGGAATACCCGAAATTTGGAACGCGAGGTGATAAGTCGACATGTGATCGTATAATACTCCAGCTAAATAAGGTCCTAGGGTGAGGGGTATTGAACATAACCCTAAAAGCATTCCAATTCCTTGCGTTGCTCCCTTCTGGCCGCAGAGGTCAAACGCAATAGGTCCTAACATTGAAATAAAACATCCATCAAACAAGCCCATCAATAAAGTCATTGCGATCAATGTTGTGAATGATCCAGCTGTCGATGGTAATATTGTGGTCACGCCACCGATCACCAATAAAGATATTTGTTGCAAAAATACACGATTGACGCATTTGAAGTCTGATACGTAGCCAAAAATTAGTCGTCCAATACCAGAGCCAACTCCAATGCATATCACAGGCCATTTTCCATCGTTTTCTTTTGAGTAGTTTTCTTGAACAAATTTCGTCATGTGTACATAGGGTACGAAGTATCCGAAAAGACTGATGGGTAATACAATGCTCCATATTAAGTATTTCTTGTTTTTGAATATGGAAACGTTGATGCAATTGCTGAGTGTTACTTCAGGTTTGTCTACTTTTTTGGAGATAGGTTTGAAGAGTAATGAGGCAAACATGATACCGCTTGCCATTAAAGCGATCAGGCGAAGTGTCCAGACTATTCCTGTGGTTTGCAACGAGTGGGATATTATGTTCGGTAAGATCGCGGTGAATACAGCGCTACCGGTGGTTACCACGCCGTTTACCACGCCCATGTAGCGTTTGAAATAGTGGCCTAGGATGGCTAGCGATGGGGTGTACGCAAGCGCACAGCCTAAACCATACATAACTCCATAGGTTATGTAGAGGGAATACACGTTGTATGGAAATATTGATGAAAGGAACATTCCGGTTGAAGCAATCGCTCCTCCAAGGAATGTTGTACGGCGGATACCGAATGCATCGGATATTACGCCGGATACAGGTGATACCATGAAGGTTGTACCCATAGCAAGAGAACCAACTAAAGCTGTAACAGATAACACGTATTTATCCTATTTATCTGTGTTGCGGTTTGTAATATATGCAACAAAATATACACAATATACTTTTTTCTGGAATGGCAATACAAGAAAAATATCATAAGATGCAGTGGCGTGTTTTTTTGCCAGGGCATTTCTAAAGCAAAAATTATAATTTTTTCCCTAAAAATGTTCATATAGTTGTTGATAACTAATGTACTAGGCAATATTACCAATTGAGGTCGCTTCACATCTGTCAAAACAATGTCAAACCATCGTCTTTTGTTTGTATGCTTTATCAACAACTCAAATCAACAAAACAAAAACTCGAAGTGTTACAAATGCACAAATGTTCTAAATCTAAAAACCTAATTTACTAATTATAAGCAGTAAAACTTAACTTGGTATTCTAAAATAGTTTGTTAACATAACCTCAGTTAGTTTATTTGTTAGTGTGCAAAGCAGCGTACAAATATTTGGCGTCGACAATGACTCGTCATCTCGCCGAATGTTTGCGATGCTTTGAATTATGAGCATCGGCGTCGTGAGCGAAACCGGTAAGTAGTAATAAAACATTTTGCGATATGAATTCACGTTTTACGCTAACACCACGAGCTCATTGTGTGGTTAGGTGATTACAACGAATCAGTGTCTCGTACTCGCAGACGTAAAACACGTAGATACGCATGCTGATGTAGTAAATTTATAAATACATTTTTGGCGCACGCTCAAAAAAGGACATTGCGCTTGCTGTACGAGGAAATCCCGTCTCGGGTAACAACATTTTGACATTTGAAAAATTGTAACTCTAAAATCACATGACATGTTTTAGTTCGAAGACAATAATTTAATGTAAGTAACTAATTATCTAATTATCATTACTATTTTTTTGTTATCTATATTTTTTTATACCCAAACAAGTTATCAAAATGTATTCTTTAAAGTAACGATAAAAGAAATAATTTATTACCAGTAACTTGCCAGTTACTAAGTTATAAAACGTGTAAACATAATAAAATTATTATTGTCCTTATCACAACGACGTTAATCAGCCCATTAGAGATTTAAGATTTCAAATAAATAGATTTAACATTAACAATGTCACCAAATGCATTTATTGCAATAAATTATTTCAGATGGTGTATAAAGATCAAGGTAAAGTTTAAATCTTCTGTCTGATACATTAATACTGCTAACCTATTAATTTAATTTAATCTAAATTCAGATAACAACCAACGAACCACCAGAGCTAATCTTCAACGACGGCGCCGACAAATGACAAATTCCATGTTGGTATTTAATATATTGAAGTCGCGTTAAAACTAAACTGAATTAACCATCAAAGGAAATTTACTTATCAAAGTTATCACACTTATCAACTAAATATGTCAACTAAATCTTGTAGAAACGTATGGATCTATTGGATTTAATTATTATGCTGCGACTTTGGACTATTAATAACTAAAACAACGAATTTTTATTGATGTTGATGTTTGCGTAGTGAAGTACTCGTATATTGATGATAAAACTTTCGAGTGGTCGGGTTACTACTGTTAGCTGTGTTACCGATACTTGGTAGTTGGAACGCGGTAGCAAATTCAACTTCCTTCAATATTGCATCATTCCACAAACAAAAGTATTGTATTTCGGAAGATCAACACTTATCAACACAAAGTACATCAATCAAATTCAAATAATATGTCAATAAATGTCAATGGGTAAGAATCAAAGTAATAATAATAATGATAATTAATTGGGTCTTTGATTAGATGGACTACTAGTTATTAAAATAAGTATTATTGTTAAATTTATGAAATAAGTAACTTTTTTTAAAATTTTAATATTTTGTGTATATTTGGTTGCCTATATTGGTTGAATATAATCTGGATATAATTACCTGCTTTACTGGAAGCATCAGTTACATTTCGTTCGTTTAAATTCTCATAAATCTCTTCGTATAACACACTGTAGGTATTGATAACACCGAAGAGTATACCATTGCAAAGAAAAGATCCAATCATCACCAACCAAGCGATGGTCCCGCCATCAGGTGGTTCAATTTCGGTCATTTTATCTTTATTATCTCTTTGCCCGTTTACAATTGTCACACCGTTACCAAGGCTCGCACCATTCGAGTGTTGTTGCAGCATTTGTTTGTGTGCTTCGTCACGCATTTTGTCAAATTATTCACAAAATTTTAAAAAATAAATTGAACATAAAGGTAATTAAATTAGACTGTATGATGTTGTTTAAAATATAAAAGTCAATAATAATTACTGTTAAATATTTCGGAACAATGTTAGAACAGTTTGAAAGCACGTGGTGGTTTGAGCACGAATTTCACTGGTAGCACTTGGTAGCAGCACACGATTGATCGTCGATTACGAACTGTTGGAACTAGCGGTGCTGTTGAAGCAATTCAAACGATCGTCGGCGGCGGCGGCGTGCACGATGCGGTAAAGTCATGGAACTCGACATTCGTCAACGCCGGCCGCAGAATGACTGCTTATTACTTTCTTATTGTATCGTTGTTTGGTTGTTGTCCAGAGCGATCGTAATTGAACGCTTCGTCGCCGGTTTGCTCTGCACTGATCGGTGGGATGAGTATGCTTGCTTGCTTGGCGATTCGGTGCGAATTCGTTGCTTTTGACTAGACGGTTCTATTCCTAGAAGTTGGATGAGTTTTTGTGCCGATTGGGAAAGCGAATAGGCAACTTAGTGTTAAGTCGTTAAGCGGTTAATCATATCACATTGTATCACGTCTCACTGCTGGAGATTAACGGCGGAATTTAGATTATTTTATTGTTTTTGTTTTGAAATTTTTGTCGTTTATTATTTGTTGGTTTAGTTAATACTTTTAATGAGGATTTAATTGGTTGTGTGTTACAATAGTTGTTGTTAATTTTGGTAAATGTTTGTTACACGTTGCTGACTGATTTAAGGGCCAAGGCAGGCCAAGGTCACGTTGGCAATGATTTTAGCAGCTGTTTCGCCGGCCGGCTGATAGCAATGGTTGGGAATGCCTACATTTTCAGGAATTTCCAACCCCCACTTTGTTTGTATTAGACTCGACGTCACTGTGACGTAAGAAATCGATGAAGGTGGGTTTTCACTATTTTCTCTAATACTGGATTATTGTAGGCGTTAGGAGTTTTGATAAAATTTGGGGTTAGAGCACACATTTTCAATTGTACGCAAGAAGTTAGGCAAAAAGTTATACAAAAAAAAAAAATTGAAATCGTTTTTTTGTAAAAAACCATAGAAATGTATTTAGGTCATAATTATCAAGGTTTCTTTTATTTTGGGAGAGTCTAGACTTGGTTTAGTTTACTAATTTACTTAAATGTGAAAAGTGAAGTTTTGATATCTGATACTTTACAACCTTCTTGATCATGTAGAGATATAAGGTTTTATTTAGATTTGGATTGTAAAATTAATAAAAACATAATTATCAATGAAAATTAGTGTTTATTAAATTTGTAACAATTTCTATAAAAAAAATTTAACGATTTATATGCCAGATTCTTGGCTGATGAAGCTGCGGAGAGCGCCAACGTTGGAGTAAACTCCAGCGTAGTCGGGACGAGCACATCCGTAACCCCAGGATACAATACCGACAAGTCTGCCATTGGCAACCAATGGGCCACCAGAGTCTCCTTGGCAAGCGTCCTTACCACCGGCTGGGACACCAGCGCAGATCATTTGCTCGGTGATCATGCCACTTCCGTATTGGTCGCTGCAACGAGCGCGGCTAACAATTTGGACAGTAACAGCCTGGAGGATAGCTGGTCCCCAGCCACCTTCGCTGGTCGCTCCCCAACCAGTGCAGACAACATCGGTACCATCAGAAGGATCACTACCTTCGGAAGCCAAGGCGATGGGTTGAGCGTTGGAGTCCAAGGAGATGGAGTCAGCCAATTCAAGGACGGAGACGTCGTAATCGATGTTGGACATGCTGAAATCGGGATGTTGGTGGATCTTGGCTACTTTGATGGTTTGGCCGTTGCCATTGACATCGGTGGAACCAGCGAGGATAGAGAGGACGGAGGCGGAAGCGCCATCGGTGCAGTGAGCAGCGGTGACGACCCACTTGTCGCCGATGATGGAACCACCGCACATGTGGCTACCGTAGTATTGCAAAGAGATTTGGTATGGGTAGTCAGCGATGTCGACATCTTCACCACCGACGATCCTGCCGTCAAGGCGAGGATGGGGCACGGCTGGATATTAAACATATTATTAGATATTGAAGGTATTATTAATTTTAATAATTTTACTCACCAACAGCGGATGCTACGAGAGCGGCGAGAAGGATTGACTTGAACATGATTGTTCGATACTTTTCTATGACTTGGACACTGGTATTTATACTAAAATCCTCATATAAGACCACTTCAGATTTGATATATATGCTTCAATAAGTTTAGATATGATTTGGGGTTTTGGGACACTTGAAATCTATATTATCTTCTCTGCAATCATTGTGTCAGCCATGTTTTTAGTGAATCCCATGAGAATTAGGATGTACTTCAAATTTGAATTGTTTTGTTTTTCTCATTTTTTTGTGTAACATTTTAATCAAATTACATTCTATTTTTGGAAAGTAAAGTGGTACCAACCCAAACAAATAATTTAGGAGTATCACTTGGTTAGAACAAATATATATCAAACTAATATATTGTAAAAGTCAATAGCTCTTAAGATAAATATAATTTAGTGATGAAAAAAAGTATAACCTAAACGTTCATTTACCAGTATTGCCAATCATCTAAAGTGATTTGTTTTACTATTTAAACGAGTTGGTTTATATACTTTTTTTGTTACATAAAATTCAACGAAACTCTGAAAAAAACAATATCATATTACAAGAGGTTTGTACTCATATTATATAATCCTACAAAGAGCTGCAGCTTAGCCATCTTTGTTATCCAACATTGTTATAGATTAAATATAGATAAAATTTTTGATTGTTCTTATATTCTGTTAAGACACGCTTTCAAGTCCTCGGTAGTATAGTGGTCAGTATTCCCGCCTGTCACGCGGGCGACCGGGGTTCGATTCCCCGCCGGGGAGGTCTTTTTGGTTCTTTTTTAACAAATTTGTTTTTA
>JARJDS010007357.1:0-56838 GCA_030264155.1 Atheta pasadenae
GGGTTATGTCGAAGTCCGTCCTCATGCCCAAATGTTTTGGTGGTTGCATTACACCACCGCTTCCGATAACCCTACATCCAGACCATTATTATTATGGTTCCAAGGAGGACCTGGAGGTACCGGTTCGGGTGAAGGCAATATATTAATGTCTGGACTTGTGGACAAAAACGAAACACTCCGAGACTTTTCCTACGTTCATTTGGCTAATGTTTTGTACATTGATAGCCCAGTAGGTGCTGGGTATTCTTATGTAGACACCGATAAAGGAGGAACCTTTGCTACTACTATAACAGAAATGGCTGATGACGTTTTAGTGTTGTTGAAAGGATTCTTAAATCAACATCCACAATTTGAAGATGTTCCACTTTATTTGCTAGGAGAATCATATGGAGGAAAATTTGTTCCGGTAGTAGGTAGAAGAATTATAGAAAAAGTTAATGAAGGAAAGTTAAAAGCAAACCTCCAAGGTGTTGGTATGGCTTATCCTGCCGCTCAATTACTTAACAACATTGATACCATGGCTCACGCATTATTAGCAACTGTAAGTACCTACTTGCCAACTTAAATCCTAATATCAATTTTATATCTAAACCTAATAACTTATTCTGTGTTTTAATTGTAGAGTATTGTTGATGCTGACGGTTTCCGAGAAGTTGATTCTAAAGCTTTTCAAATCCGTCAAGAAATATACGACGGAAACCTCGTTGAAGCTAGTCAACTTCTTGATAAATTATTTGACTACGTTATGGTTACCTATAACATCGATTTCTTTAGAGTCACCACTAACAACATAGACCCATTAGGTTTAGGCCTAGAAGAACTTAATGAATTTATGGATGAAACTGTTAGTCCACTCCTGAATATAACTACTGCATTTGGTGTCCAAAGACAACAACTAAGTGATGCTGTTATTGATAAAGTCAACTCAACAGTTACAGATGTACAATATTTATTAGACAATACTGATGTAAAAGTTGTGGTTTATAATGGACAATTAGATTGGGTTATTAATTCAGTAGGGACATATAGTTGGGTACAAAATATGAAGTGGAAGAGTGCGAATGAGTTTAACGCATCTCCAAGAAAAGCTTTCTACTGGGATGGAATTCATGAAGGACATGTTCGGGAGTATGAAAACTTCAGTTTTTATTGGATTAAAAGAGCTGGTCATCAACTACCTAATGATAATCCTAATGCCATGAAGTTTATTTTAAAACAATTGATTGGTTATTAAAGTAATAAGCAATTATTGTTTTTAAAATATGTAATGTGTTAAAAAAAGTTAGGTTAGGTTAAGTTTTAAGTTATTAATGTTAACTTGACCTAATAAATTTGGTTAATCAGAAGAAAAGACAGTTAGTTAGTAGGAAATGTGTTTTATATTATGCATATTCATAGCAATTAACCGTTAGTTAATTAAATACATAATTATTTATGTTAAAGCGCAACAAAACTTCAAGTTCTTAGAATCATTATAAAGCTACCAAGTTACCAGCAAATTAATGATGGCAAAACGTAAAGAAGTTCTGCAGTTCTTTGCTTATTAACTTCCTTGTTGAAGTGTCACATAGTCACACGCACATCTTTTAATAAAAGCACCTGGTGTGTGATTATTTTAATTAAATTTTTAAATTTCGCAGGTCACAACAAATTCCAACGCGTTTCTAAGAATGTTTAACTTGAACGAAATACAACGAAAATCTTAGTTGGAGTTGAAATTGATTTTTAATTTTTTTATTCAAAAAACAAGTTAAGATCGCGATAAAAACACGTTAAGTGTCGCGACATCGCCATTGTACTGTCCGCAAGTCTTATTTAGCATAATTTCTCATACCACAAGAAACCATAAGAGACCACAAAAGATTCAAAACAACCGCTAGTATTAAGGTAGAACGACAACAACAAAAAGATCCGCTATTTTGATTCGCATTTTTGTAGAAATAGTTTAATTTCAGTTTAAAGATGTAAAGGTATTTTTAACGTGAAGCACACCAACCACTGGACTCTAATAGCAATAAATCTATCAAAATCAAAGTGACCTAAAGTCTGAACGCCATGTAACGAAACCCAAGAACTCAAGCAAGCTTCAAGATCTCAAGACTTCTAGAACCAACGAATGAGCTGGACTTGGGCGAAATAAACAACAAAAAAGGCGGATCGCGATATGATTTACGAGCACAACCTGCCACTCAGGTTGCGCATGTGATTATTATTATAATGACCCTGCGTTTGTACATACATTCACAACAATACCATTTTTTTTCTTTCAAACATAACCTTAAACTTAAAATTAAAAACAAAACTTACTTTTAACTCCAATATATAATCCAAATAGTATTTTTTAAGATTTAAATTGTGGTTTACCTGTAACAGAAATAAAAATTATTAATTTTTTAATAAGGAATTCAGAAATTAATAAATTATAGTAAAATTCATTCAATTTTCTTGATCGCGCGCACGTTCCGTACAAAACCGCCGACGGTTGGTTAGTTTACGACCGCCATAAAGAGCTGCCGTGACTGTTATGTGCATTAAACACGTCGTAAAATCCGTCGTAAAAGTCAACCGAGTGGCAATATCATAATAATCGGTTCGGAAACGTTTCAAACATATGACAACGCTTCCATACCACATCAAATCACAACGCTTTGAACGGCGTTCTGAAACAAATTTTAGTACCACTTCCAGCAAGATTTATTCATTGGCGCTTAACTTAACTCCTGTTTTCTTTTTATGGGCGTTTTATGGTGTTTTCATGACGCGACACCATCAAAACAAACAAATACGCAAGCGAAGCTCCCACCTCGTTTAAGTTTATTAAGCAAATTAACTTTATTACGTGTTTAATGGCTTTCAAAGTGCTTCCAAGCACTTTGGAAGCAAATTTTACGACTTAATAATTAATACTATTAAATACCTGTTGATTTTCTTACTAAAAAAAAACTAACCAAGATTTAACGACGACAAACGCACTGAAGACTTTACACTAGAAACGACTAAAACTTACTGAAATCTTGTTTTCTATTTTGTGCGTTCTTGTTTTGTATTTCAACGCAAAGCAAAGCATAATCTTTGATCTTGCATATCTTTTTGGTATTCTTTGTTTTGTACTCGCCTTTACTTTACTTTACCATTTTTGATTTGGTTTGAAACAATAGACTTTGTTCTTTTTAACGCTCCCAATTTCAAACAGTAAGTGTACCTGTCTTTAACTTGGTTTTGTTTATCAAAACAATTTATTATCAACCCACAAACTAAAATAAACGAAAAACAACCAAGTAAAACTCTTGTAAAGTTAATTAATTCAAACTCGTAATTATTTCGTAGTTTAAAAGTGATTTATAACGACAACATTTTGTTTATACGCAACATTAATTATTACTAACAACTAACCGCATAAAAAAACAGAAGTTGTTTGTGTAATTTAATTTATTATCATAAAAAAAATTAAAGTTTTGGTACCCGTTGCGGCATCTATGTTCTAAGTTCAGGACTACACACGCGCCGAAATGGATCGATAGAAGCAACACGATTACAGAGTCCTGGAGGCGGCGCTCTGTACGTAACTTAGGGCTTTGCGCCATAGAGGGCGACTGTGTTTTTGGATAACATCCCTTACAGTTTTACACTGAAACACCTAACGGTGAAAAGCTAAACTTAATTATTTTACAAAACAAAGATTTCTATAGTTTTATTTTGTTATTGTTTTGGACTTTAAAAGGTTAATAAATAATATTATGCGTATAAAATACAAATAAAATACAGAATATTTTAATATTCGTAACTTTGATTCAAAACATAACGAGCAAATCACTTCACGGCTCATAAAATTCGATGTGTAAAAAAAACTATGGCAGAAAACATAAAACAGAAAGCGAAAGGTCGGCAAAATGCAAAGAAAAAGCTCGAGAAAATGGCAAAAAACATATTGCAAAGCTTTACAGCTCCTAGCAACCGTACTAGCTAAAGCAAAGATAAACTGAATACGTCTGTATCTGTTCAAGTCTTTTAAATCTTTCAAGTCTTGAGTGTTAAATGCTGCCGGTACTGACGTATCTGACGTTTCTGATGATTTTTTGTCGTCACGGACAATTTAATAAAATACGATTTCATAAATCTTGAAATCTCTATAAATGGAATGTTTACCATGAGTGTTTTTTTGTATATTTTGTTTTAAATCACAATAAACTGTTTGAAGTACGCCGCTTTTGAGATAAAAAAAATAAATTAGAATATTTATGATGTGTTAATGTCTATAGTAAACGATGAGTGGTTATAATATTTGAATGAATTTGAATATTACCGATAGCTGATACTGATAACATTTTATATTATGCGTAATTTAGTGGTTGAAATAATTTCTTTTGTCTTTGTGGATTGTGTAGTTGGATGTTTTGTGTTGAATGTGTGGTGCGTGCTTGGCGTTAGAAGAGCGGAAAAGATAGGATAGGGGTCGGCCCGACGGCCGAAAACGTAAGTCAGATAATCATCTATTTTATGACTGGATAAACGTTTAGCCAAATTAAATGGCTATTTATAATCGCCCACTCGTTGGTTTGGTGTCGCGTCGCCGAAAGCGTATGCAAACAAATAAAGCGCGGCGTAAACAAAAAGCGCGAATTATGTAGAATAAAATGTTTGTTTGACACAATAAATTTTTAGGTTAAAAATGTGTAGATATACACCTAACTTTACCATAAATTTTTTTAAAGTTTAAAAAAATTATTACCTGTGATTATTTTTTTGTAATTTTCGTGATTAGTACTAATGCATCAATAGATTTTGGGTAAAAATTAATGGCCGCTTTTTGTACTCATCAATGAAAGGTTAGAAGAGAACAGAGGGTTCTGGGCGCGCATGGGCGCAACCGTTACAAAGCGTGCACCAACGAGTGAGACGCACCCGAATTATGGCCGCACAAATCCACCCAAATCCATAATGGTTGCCATCGCTGCCCTAATTTTCTTTTAGGGACTTAACAAAAAAATTTTACCTCCTATTTTACTACCTACTTCATACAACAGCAACAAAATAAATTTCAAGTTAAATTTTTAAAATTCCTAGTTTGGACTTTAATTTTAAAAAAATTCTCACAATAAACTTTAATATAACTACTTGTTAAATTTTAATTAACCCATATAAATTATAATTAATTAAACTTTATTATAAAATTTAATAATTTTCAGTCTTTTTTTAAAGTTTTACGTCTTTTGATGTTGTGATGTTTTTATGTCTTCATTAACAACTTAAAAAACGTGTGTCATAATAACCGTAATGAAGTGCTAATTAAAGTGAAGAAGAATAAAAGTCCTAAAAACACATTAATGGTATTAAATTAATTATAGTTAATTATTATACTAAAATTTAAAAAAATTATTTAATTTTTGCGTAATATTTTCTTTTATTTTTGATTTTTACCGCGTTTTATAAACTTTATCTCATATTTTGATCAAAAAACGACAAAATTTATTATGTGATTATAATATTTGTGTAATTAGACTTTGTTGTAAATGTTTTTTAGACATAATTACAACTTAATTATGTAATTATGATATCATGGTCAATGATTTTAGGTTTTAAAAATGAAATGTTAAGGTAAATCTAAAGCAAACAATTTTTGGATGAGTTTTATATGGTTATAAAGCTTTGGACTTTGGACTTTGATGGGGTTCATAATGAATGGGTTCTTTAGTGGTCAGCAATTATAAACGGCCATTAATTACATGGTAATTAAACTCAGAACCGAAGTGATATGTGAAATATGTTTACTTTTCGTTTATATTTGCTTACTTCGCTTTAAGTTCCTTTATTTGGGTTTACTATGCGTAATTTTGGGGTTAAAATGTCAACGAACATTAATTTGTTAGTAATTTTACATTATTTATAACTATTTTGATTATAGAGTTTAATCTAGAAGTATTACAATAAGTTTTTGCAGTTTTCCCATTAAATTTAGGTCAGTTTTACTTATTTTGGCATTGGGATCCATCAAAAAAGGGTTCTGTGACTCGTAATTTTAATCGCATACATTTTTGGTCTTCAAAAATTAATCTAAAGGCTTTAATAAGTATTTTAAAATTTTCTCGGGAATTTTTGGATCATTTTTAGTTTTTGTGCATCAAAAGCCCAACACTAATATCCTTGGATTTGTCATATGGGTCATATATAATTATATATTTTTAATTTTTTATTAATTCTGATTAATTTTAAGCTTTAATAAAGGATTGCAAAATTTTCCCCACTAAAATTGGATCATTTATAAGTTATGTTCATTAACATCCCTTAGAAACTATTCCCTAAGGGTTTAGTTCTAATTAGAAATATGTTTTGTCTTCAGGTTAGAATCTAAAGCCAATAAGAAGTATTTTAAAATTTTCCCCATTTAATTTAGATAATTTTTAATATTTCAGCCCTTGGGAACTATATATCCCTACACCTATAATTCAAATTGGAACAACTTTTCGTCTTCAAATTAGATTTGGATGCCAATAAGAAGTATTATAAAATTTTCCCCATTCAATTTGAACAATTTTTAATGTTTGAGTCCTTGAAAATCCCTTAATTATATTCCTAAAACCGCAATTTTATCCTGAAAAAGTTGTTGTCTTCAAAATATTATCCCAATGCCTTAAGAAGTATTTTAAAATTTTCCCCATTAATTTTAGAATATGTTTAGTTTTCACTCATTAAAGATGCATCAGTTGCTTTTGCAGTTTTTTTAAAACATCTAAAAATATAAGCATCTTTATACTAATACTTTTTGTCCACATTTGAAAGAAAGTCATCGCAACCTAAAAGCGCAACGAAAACACCACCAAAGCCAAAAACTCCGAGAAAAAATTACAAGCGCACATTGCGTGAAAGAATAAAAAAACTCCGCACAAAAAAGAAGAATTATAGCCCGACAGTCGTTGGTACGGCCTTCGAGGACCTTTCTTCGGATATAGTTATTGCCGACTATACTCGCAGTTGCACAAACAGGAAGAATGCAGAGCGCATCGCACAGCAAGCTTTCATTGATGCAACTGCCACGTCCAAGGACGTCCTAAAGTGCTTCCAAAGCAAAACTTTAAGTAAAAAAACTGCATTTACTTTACTCAAAACTTTCAAAAGAAAGTACCTACTCTCTTCTTTTGTGTGCCACACAACAATACAACAAAGAATTTTGGATATTTTTTTACAAAAAAATACATTAAGTAAGTAAAAAGCTTTTAATAATTTAAAATTTTTATTACCAAAACTAATATTTTGTTTTGAACGAATTATGCACCAACTCCCTATAGATCTCCCGCACCTACATCCTGAAAGCTTTAGCTCTAAAAGCTCTGCGTTGTATAAGTAACGGCGACAAAAGTTTTTAAGTGAATTTACACGAAATTATAAAGTTTACTAATAATATCGGTTCGGCCAAATGTGCGCCGTCGTGTTTTAGTCAACTTTGTCCAGGAGTGCGTGTTGCATGTCCCATGTTCCTGCATGTCCCCTGAGTTATTATCTCCGAAACTCACGGAAAACACCCCGCTCGCAACGCCGAAATTACGTAATTTATATATAATTTTCTTAATTTGTTTTGATACACCGTACAACATAACCTCAACCACAAAAAATCGATAACGAGTTTTAAACTTTAAAATTTATTATAATAAAACACCTGCTTTGTTGTCTGTTTTGTTTATAATTCAAATAAATTACTTACATTTTTTTGTTGTTACAAACAAGCTAGTACACTGAACTTTAATTATTTAAAACTTTAACCAACAAAACACATTAATTCACTTTGAGACACAATAAATTCACTTGAAATTGTTTGTTGTTTATTTTTTGTTCCACGAAAAGATTTGTGTTTATTTTCGGGCCGCTCGGTTAAAAAAATCACTTTTTGTTTAGTGTGTTTTCTGCGCGATCATAAATACGCGACTGAATCGTTCGGCGCTATTGTGCGTCCATGAAACTCCTTCCTTCGGATGCCAAAGCCGCAAGTTATTCAAGCATGCACGCAATAGAAAAGGAGAGCACGGATGGAAAAAGGGACCAAGGGGTGGTTTTTGTTTAATTGCCCGTGTGTTAGAAGAGAGTGTTGTGTGCGTTTGCATTTGTGCGTGCTAAAGTGCGTGGCCTTGCGTCAAACGGTCTCGTAAGTGGGGATGACGACCATAAGGGTGCGAGCCATGCCTGCTCCAAACCGAAGAGATAAACCTAGTTCAGCACAACCTTTTTCGAACCTCGTACAGCGGTCAGCGATCGCATCAAGAGGGCTTTTTAAACGTTCACCCCAGGGCGCCCCTAGTTTCTTCTTTCAAAAACCCCTCCTTCTTTACAAAATATTTCGTGCAGACAGATAGAAGTGGTTTGCAATTAGATACAAATTTGTTGCCAGTTTGTGCAAAATTTAAGGTTCAACCAAAGATCAAAGACTATTGCTTTAGGTGTGTTTTTTTTCTCTTACTTGAGTGTTTGAGAGTTTTGGTTTAGTTAACCTAAAATTTTTAGTATACTATGTTTATTTCTTGAATATAGAGACCATTTCTCAACTGGTCGTTTGATAAAATGATTTGTAGCCTTAGTTCGAATAGGTAAACTCGAGTCGGAAAAGTTCGTGTGTGCGCACGACAGAATGACGAATGGACGCGGCCGGAGCTTTTTTTTGCTTCGTTTTCTAATTTGGAAGGAAACGCGTAGGAAGTGCCCGCCTTTAGTTAATAGAAAAAAAATAACGCGCCTCAAAAACACACAAACTCACAAACAAAGTTTAAGAATGGAATGAAAACACTGAACATCGAAAAACAAAAAAATTGGAGAGAAAAAAGTAAATGAGATAAAGATCGCACTCAATTAAATTTAGACCATTTTTTAGATGGTTAAACTAAAATTTTAAACTCGTTAGGAATGTTTTTTCGTGTGTTTCTAAATACTAATTGGATAAATTATTTTTTAAATTCTTGGATTTTAAGAATTCAATTAACAAACTACTTTAAATTGGTTACAACATCTACAATTTTAGGAATAACAAAATGTTGTCTTCAGAATTTAATCTGAAGGTTATTAAAAGTATTTTAAAATTTTCCCCAAAAATTTTGGATTATTTTTAATTTTTGGTCCTTGATGATCAACAAAATATGCTTCAAAATGCGTATTTTTGATCACATCAAATTTTTGTCTTCAGAATTTAATCTTAAGATTGTCTAACATATTTTAAAATTTTCCCTAAACATTTTGAACAATTTTTAAAATTTCGCACCCTTGAACAACAAAATATGTTCTAAAATCCTTATTTTTGATCACACAAAATTTTTATCTTGTGAGCTTAATCTAAAGATGGTCTAACCTATTTAAAAATTTTCTCCGAAAATTTCGAACAATTTTTAAAATTTCGCCCCCTTAATCAACAAAATTTGATATAAAGTCCTTATTTTTGATCATACACAATTTTTGTCTTCAGAATTTACTCTAAAGATTGACCAACGTATTTTAAAATTTTCCCCAGGTCTTTACGACCATTTTTAATTTTTGCTCGTGGAACTCAGAATCTGTTGGATTTGGTCGTTTTTCTCCGTTATTTTTTTATTTTAGTAAGTAATAAATCTTTGCGTAAAATCTGGAGAAACTTGAAGATTGTGCAAATAAGTTCACTTTAATTATAGTTGTCGTAAACTTGCTCATACAAGGGTAAAACTGTTGCAGTATGTTAACTCGTAGATTTTGCGTAGTTCTTGCACAAACACCAGAAATGTTCTCCGGCAACTAGACTTTCCTGTACTTTACATTCACTCGGATATCAGAATGAAGCATTTGGAGTTAAAGTTAAAGCAAGATACAAACAGCGAGATACAAGACGCTGGGAACAATTCATGCTCGTAGATTTGAAACGCGGCTGCTGTTGGTGAGCGCGCAAAGAAACTTTTGACAAGACACTTCTGCGTCTGTCGCCGGCGTGTTCCGCTAAACTACACACTACATCTTCATCTTCTCAACTTCACCACTTCCAGACTCAACTCAACATCTTCATTTCGTACCCTCTTGTGAAAACAAGCAATGTCTTACTTTACATAAGTTTCTATAAGTTTTCATCATTTCATCAAATCCCGAAGGAGTGATACAATGGTTTGGAGTTACTTAAGTTTGTGTAGGTACTCATCATAAAAGATTTAATAATTTTCATACTTTTAATAAAACATTAATATTTTTGTAGTCCCACAGATTGATGTATGTAAGTTTGATAAGGGTTGTGTGGGTCTTCTGGTTGTGATGTCAAAAACCCGTTGTGGTCGTTGCTCAAAGACCTCTTCTGTATGGACTGCCCCGAGAAAGATTTATGCATGCCAAAGTGGTTCCGCGTCGGTTTATTAAATGTTTTATCATGTAAATTACGTTTTGGTCGATTTCGACCTGATGAAATTTTCTCTATAGCTCCATTTTGTGCTTTTAAGTCTTTGAATATTCAGGTCGTCAAGTTTTACCAGTAACAAAAAAAAATTTATAATGACGGAATAATTTCAAAAAATAAAAAAAAAGCTTTTCCATGCAATGTGCAAGTTTATTGCTTCGGGGCGTCAAAACTCGGTTAAGTTACTTACTTATTATTACTTATTACAGACTGTGACGAGGTATTGATTACATGCAAGGTAACAACGTACAACGTGGCTGTAATTTCGGAAATTAAGAAATTAAAGCTCACGATACGAGTATTTTGCGCTTACGTTCGTTCCTACATCCAATCCGTGTCTGAAATCTAAAATGTAAATCTTTTCGTGCGCCTTCAACTTGCTGCGAGGATGTTTCAAAGTGCTGCGAAGCGCTTCAACATTGATAAGCACTCTGGTTTTACAAGTCTTGGATGAACGCGTGAGTAATGTCTTCATCAAAAACGTGAATTGTAATCTAAGGTAACAATCATGAAAATTAAAAATGAAGAAATGTTATATTTTCTACCACAAGTTATAAAATCAATAAAGAATAGTTTCTGGTGGTCCTTAACCTATGCCTAAAACCTAAAAAAGACCTGTGTTTCTGGTGTCTGAAAGGACCAATAAAATAAAAATAATCTTAAATTACTGTAGAAAATTTTTAAATACTTATTAGGACCTTTAAATTAATCCCTGAAGACAAAATTTTGATCCGATAGTAAATACAACTTCAGGGTCGGCTTAAAGATTTATAGATCCAATAAACCTATTCATTTTTTATACTACACTCTCTACCAATAAACCAGAACATGTATTTTGACCTTAAAATCATTAAAAAACTATAAATACCAAATTGCGATTAAAATAAAATGATTAGTTCAGGATCAGTTTTTCTGGTGTTCAGGGACCAAAAAGTTCAAAATGATCGAAAATTACCAGGAAAAATTTTAAAGTATTTATTAAGACCTTTAGATTAAATCCTGAAGACAAAATTTTAATCCGATAGTAAATACAACTCCAGGGTCGGTTTAAAGATTTATAGATCCAATAAACCTATCCATTTTTTATACTACACTCCCTATCAAACAACCAGAACATGTATTTTGATCTTGAAATCATTAACAACTGTGAATATCAAATTGCGATTAAAATAAAATGATATGTCCAGGAACAGTTGTTCTGGTGTTCAGGGACCAAAAAGTTCAAAATGATCCAAAAATACTAGGAATAATTTTAAAATATCTATTAAGACCTTTAGATTAAACCCTGAAGACAAAATTTTGATCCGATGCAAATTACAACTCCAGGGACGGTTTAAAGATTTATAGATCCAACTAATCAACTCATTTTTTTGTACTGCAATCTCTATCAATATATCACCATAAAATTTTTTGCGTTCTCTATTGTCAAAACCACAAATCATGACCAAGAACTAAAATTGTGGACTTATCTTATCTACCACAGAAAAAAAATTCACCCGCACTTGGTAGGTTATGAATCATCCCTAGTTTAGCACTTTAGTTTGCTTACTAATAGCATGGGCCGCAAAAAATCCATGCAGTTTGCAGTCATCTTGAGGGGAAAAGAATCTCCAGCGTTTTTTTTCTTCATTCCAAACTTCCGATGTGCAGAGCGCACACCTCTACCAAGCTATCTATATATCTGTTGTTGGGTTCTATGCCCAAAAGCAAGTACAAGGAGTGCAAGGAGTGCGGGGAGTGTGCAGGAGATAATAATAATAGCCTTTCGAGTGTCACCTAAGTACATCAACACCCCATAAAAGTTTCTTACAAATACAACCCGCAGTGCCGACACTGTCACCAACACCAACACCATCAACGATGAATATAATCGTTCATAGTGTTAGTGACAGAATATAAAGTAAAGTAACAGTGTAACAGTATAAAAATGTAAAGGAAGGAAAAAAAATTGAAGAAGTGAGTGTAGTCTATAAAATTTCGTGAGTACATACAAGAAACGATGAAGTTGAAAGTAAAAAGCGCCATTAATCGGTCGCCGGTTTCGAAATTAAATTATGAACATACAGAAATGCACCCTGTGGAGTTAGTTGAGTTGAGACCACACCAATTCAATTTTGAATTTATGAGTTTCAACAAAGCCCAACAAAGACCAACAATCTTCAACAAAAACAAAGATATCTAAGATTGTTAAAATTATAATTGAATTGTAATTGGTTTTTTCTTTAAATTTTTATGTTAAGTCACTTTAAACTTTACTTAGATTGTCTGCCTCGGCGGTGTGTCAGTTCTTTCTTTCTTAGTCGCGCTGAAGACATTAATCAAAGTCTATTTCGGAGTTTCCAATTGGAAGTTTAAAAATAACGCGGTGCGCCATACCAGCCATACTTTGTACGCTCAATTTTTATTTACATTTAAGTTCATTCATTTTGTTTTCGTATCTTTCGTTTGTCAATGTGTATTTCAATCTCCTCTAAATACTTTACTTTTGTTTTCGTTTTTTGTTTCAAACAAAACAATTCTTTTTTAATAAAAAACAAACTTTGTTTATTCGTCGTTTGTGTTTTGTTTGTGCAAAAAAAGGATGATTTTTGTTTGTGAATAAAACAAAACCTGTTTATTCGTGTGTGTGTATTTTTTGTTTTGCGCTAAAACGATAATGCACTTTGGGATTTTTGAAACAATAAAACGCTTGCATATTGCGTCGACGAATAAATTCGCATATCGTAAATTTAAATGCATTATACGATGCGGCGTGCGCGCGTACGACGATGGCGGCGCGAACGGCGGCGCGGCGGCGCTTCAAGAACCGAATTTACATAGATATTGCCTGTTTTTTATGCGTCGTCCCACCCAATCCCCCAAAAAGCTTCGCATTCCCTGCAACACACACACACAACGTAAGCCATCTTCTTTTGGTCGCCTTCAATTTGAAAATTTTATGTGCTGACGTATTGCTTGGTTTCTAACCATCCCACCAAAAGCAAAAAAAGTGATATCATCATCATCATCATCTGTTTTAAAATTTGCCTTTATAAAATTTAAATTACAATGTAATTGATATCTTTTTGTAACCACATGGTTTTATTTTGCATGGCGTCCTAATCCTTAATTTTAATTCGAACGCGTATTTTTAATTGCAACGGAACAATGAAGAGCAATTGTTCAATCTGTCTGGTTTGGTTGCTCGGGTGCAATGTATTAGATGCGATGCGAAGCTAGGGAAAAAGAGTGAAAACGAACGAAGAAGAGAGTTTGGGTGGTTTGGCTTACTCTTGGCCATACTTCAAGGTATCATCTTTCAAGCGTGTCCGGGAACACTTCGGAGCGCCGCCGCGCCGTATATAGGGGGTGAGACGAACGGCGAGTCAACCCCCACCCCAAACCCGAACAATATATCACTCGTAATTTACGAGCTTAGATACGACAGGGAAATTGCAAGAATGGCGGCGTAATCTATCTTTGTTGGGCGATGAGAATACCCTCTTCTTTATCACCGCGACGCAGACGCAGCAGCTAAAAGAATGTTTTTGTTTTTTGTCTTATTTCTCAACAAAACAGCCCCCAAAAAAATTAATTTAAGGTTATAACTTCTAGGTTTTGATCAAATTTGGTTATGTTAAGGTTAAAAAGTAACATAACCTGAAAAAGTAACAAATAACACATTACACATTGTTCATTATAGCCCGCCGACAAATTGGCAACGGTGTCAACTTAATAAGCCATTAATAATGCTTCGGTCATAAATAACCTTCACGTGCATGTGCCCAGTGCTCGGACACAACACAAAAGGGGGAGCGTGGTAGAAAGGGCGCGCGCGCGCACGCGGAATCGCCACCGACACGTTATTTAATTGGATTTTAAATGAAACAATGACTAATTCCGGTCGCGTCATCATGCATCTCGGTTGCGCGCACATAGTAAGTCCATTCATCCATGGACCATGGAACGCATGATCACGAACCAACGCCGAGGGTTTCAGGGATTTGCGTTGCACGCACACGGGCCACAGCTGATGTTGCACAGCTGTTTTGACTAACATGCACACAATACACGATAGGGTTGTACCACCCTTCCTAACACCCAACAAACCCTACGAACAACACGCTAGTAGTATAGCCCAATAGGACCAAACCCAACTGGAACCCTACAGCTGGAAAGTGATAGCTATACACAAAAGAGAAAGAGGTATGAAGGGTATGAGTGGTTTGTGAATTCGGCAAACGGTAGCCATGCCGTTGTGGCGTGCGTCCTGATTGCTTACACATTATGCATGTCGCGTACGATGGCATTGCGTGCCGACGTGGACCAGTTTCCTCGACGCGTTCAATTATATTATGTGCAATGCGGAATGTAATATAGAAATTTAAAAATATGAATTTTAGCTTCAGCGCGGAATTCTTCTTTTAGGATTTCGAATTCTATTTCTCTTTGAAAACGTGTAAAAATGTTTGGTATTTCAAAAACCTGATTAAAGAACATTTTTGTAAATGTCTGTAGATGTAGATGTATAACATTTTTTGTTTGGGTTGTTGCTATGAACATTGCGTGTGGGTTAATATGTGCAAGAATATGTTAGAAGGGTGAAACCCTCGTTTTTTTCTGAATAACTCGGAGTATAACATGCCCACATTGTTATATATTACAACTCCAGACGTTTCAGAAATTTAATAACAGCTTTCAACACTAAAACATGTCACGCACAATGCACCAACTTATTTTTTTTAAATTACCAATAAAAATTATAGAAGTTTATTTAAATTTAAAGAGATTAAGGAGTTGTTTGATTCCAATTTGAGGTTAGGTTTAGTAAAATATATACACAAACTATTCTAGGGGAATATCCTAGGGGAAAATCCTATAGGAGTTGTTTAATTGTGTCAGATATAGTGGTATCATCCTGTATAACCATGATTTGTATTCCTGGAGTGTCAGTTTGCCGTCCATATGTCCATAATTTGATTGTAAATTGAAGTGTAAAAAATTAGTGCACCTTGATTGCGTTCCGGCGTCGACCCTAACGAATTGCTCAATATGCTTGATGCGGGATAGCACCCCAAAGCCCAACCATGACGAACAAATTCAATGTCATTTTCATATTTTCCTCTCTTGTACCCAATACCAGAGTACCGTTAAACCTAAAATGTTTTGTGTTTATGTTTTGTTACTTTTTGTTACAGTTGTTGGCACAACCATAAATATTAAAGAAATTTTGATTTATAACCAACGCCAAAATCCAGGTATCAAAATTTAGTTCAACTTTGAGTGTTGACTAGGGTAATTTTAATAAAAAAACTTAATAAATTGTAATTGTTGAGTTGGTTCAAATTTATTTCCCATTATCTATATTTCCGCGATCTGGACAACTTTGGACGCCTCAAACCCATATCTTAGGGTGGTGGCAAACGCGGCAAAACTCGCGCAAGTATTTTTTGCTCTCGGTTTTACTCTAGCTTCTTTTCTAACGGACATAACTCTTCGGGAGCCGCATGCACTACACCTACATCGCTCTCCGGTCTGGCCCCCAAAAACTTCCCGAGATTGTATAAAGTATAATGTACAAAGAAGAAGAAAACCCCTAATGTAAAATCGATGGAACACCATTACAGTCGGCAACGACTTCTAACTACATTAAATCATTGACTGCGCCACGCTGTTGTAGAAAACGTGCGCGCAGGTTTTCCATAATATTTTCCTCATCATAAAAAGACTTGTTTTGCTCCTAGGACTTTTTTTCTGATAATTTAATGATTAATCTTTAAATTAACTTTAGATTGTTGCGTTAATTTGTTTATAATGTTTCGTCTTGGATTTATGTAGAGAATAGGGAAATGTAAGGAATAAAAATATAATTAGATATTTTGCAATTTTGGCCATGAGCGTTTGGTCTTAAGAGCTTTCTGCACCCTCTGCACCGCTCTCTGGGTGGTTTATCTTAAAAGCCGATCGGCATTAATGTCTTTCCGCTTTCGGGCTTGACTCAGACAACGGAGACAATATTTTTCCTGAAAGCTGTTCATCATTTGTTTATCTCGCCGAAGGTTTGCGCTTATCGCGCAGCGGAAAATGCTCATTTAATCCTTCAAACAAATCAAGTAAACAACTAATACAAGATTTACTTAGACACAACTTAACAACAAATCTAAGCTATTAGATAACAAAGGATCTTAGAGACACAGTGAAAAGATCTTTAAGGATCCAAATCTTACAAATTGTAAATTTTATTTTAAAGTTTACTGTGTGTTTACTGTTGACCAACAATAAAGCCATAATTCCCGAGTTTGTTGATCGCATTCACATTCGTCCTCACACGCATAGATAAATCGCGTTCGCTCCTCGGAGCGCGAGTTGTGCGCGCGATGCGGCAACAACACAACAGTGGATGTGGTCGGTTATAAAATATACTCGGATACTGGCGATGCATGTAATCAATGTAGCGGCTAATGCGAACACGGTGGTCAAGATTTATAGACTGCCGAGTCAATTGTAACCCGTCGGACGTTTGCTTCGTGTCCGAATGCGCGCGCGCCTGGCAAAACCCTTTCAGATACTATTCCTATTCCAATCCATACGCAAGTATGGTTCGCATATATATTTGTCGCGATGCACATACAATCCTCAATGAACTTAAGTAAGTTGGGCATTTCTTGACCACTAGATCTCGTCCGCTTGATAAACCAGGACAAATCGCTTTACTTAAAGTTAATACTTAAATGTTATGAATGTACACACACACGCTGCGATGTTAATGACTCAATTTATTTATTTACGCTCAAGCCATTATTTATTTATTGACTCGGCAATGCGCTTGTCAATGTTATCTTCGGTAGTCTGCAGTTCAAGTTGACTTAACTGAACTCGTGCGACGTTGTTTATTGTTGCACACGCCAGACACGGGTAGCACGGTAGCGTCAACTCCAAGAATTTATTTTTTACTAACATGCTAATTAATAATAAATTAATTACGCTTTATAAATATTAATTTAATAAGTGAAGATGTAAAAAAAATTAAAATTAAGAGTTAAGAGTAGTTAACACGCAAACTTTTAGGTTAAACTACATAACCTTACTTCTAACCACTTTCAACACGTTTTTTTTACAACCCTTTTTACTATGAGGTCGTAAAATAAACTTTACGACCTTTAAATTGACTCTTTTACTCTTTATGGCTTGTTTCATGTGTCAAATTCTATTACAACACACTTAACTTGACCAATAATCAAATCAAAAAATTAGTGTTTATATTTCTTAAGATTCATTTAAATAGATTAGACAAATCTTGGACTTGAATTAATTTGACTTAAGTCCAACTATGTTCAGTTTACTAATTAACAATGATATATATTGAGTATGATATGCTTGATTTTGTGTGTGTTTTTTTTTCTAGTTCCTTGGGATTATTTTAATGCCGCGCGTAACAAATGTTGAAGACTGTGTAGAATTGTGAAGTAGCGTGTTTAATTGAATAATTATGAACGCGTTAGATACATTCAGTATAACAACGCAGTCGTTTCTGTTCGTTCCCGAACCGAAGAAGGAGGTAATTAGCGACGTTTTTTCTTTGTTGAATTTTTCGTTGCTTAATGACTTCATTAAAAATTAAATAGAAATAAAAGGGCGTTTGGTGATAAATTATAGTCTTCTTCAATAAGAAATTAAAAATATAAACTAAAAATATTGGAAATATCTTCATAGATAAATAGATTATTGAAAGTAATGACAAGAAATGTACAATTGACAAGGGATTTAACAGGAAGTGTAAAAATTGTTGTAAATTTATAGTTGGAGGATTAATTATTCAGAAGTAAGTCTTTTTGGAGAAATTACAGTTTAGAATTTGATCAGGATTCTTCAAATATATATGATCCACTACCAAGCCTTGGGCTTCCTACATTCTTTGTTTATTCTTCTTTATTATTTGCTTTACTTTTCTAGTTCTTTGTTTTAAGGTTAATTCAGTAACCTCACCTTCTATGTGTCAAACTCATAACCTAAAAATTGCTTTGTGGCTTCTTTGTGAGGTCTTTAATAAAGTTAAGTCCAAAGTTGTCATTTTCATGTTGTGGTGAGTAACTAAAAATTTTGAAGGTAATTGGAATGAATCCTGACAAGTTTTTGATGATTCCTGAAGTAGTAAAAGAAAATCTAGTAAACTTCCATTCTTCTAGTAAAGATCCTAACATTTCTAACCACAGTTTTGTCACAAACTTTATGGAATACTAATAAAATCCTTAAATGTTTAAATTCTTTAACTAAAGTAATGAAATGATAAAACTTTGTGAGTTAAGTCTGTTGAAGTTGTACTGAGTCTTTTCGGTCTGAGCTTGAGAGTAGTATGAGTAAATGTGGTGCGCTTATAAATATAATCCCGATAATTAATATGGTTAATAAATCCAACGAGATGGTAATAAATTTCCGTGCGGACGTGCGCGTCAAGATGGCAGAATTATAAGAGGCGCGCATGTTGGGCGCGAAGCTTCGGATGCGCCTTTCATGCTCAGTGCGCTTCGCATGCGCACAACATCTCGGCGTCACGCGGCAAAGCTGAACAAATCCGACTTTACGTTCACAAGTCACTTGGAACCCGCGCCATGCCAGCAACCCAGCACGCATGTTAGGACTCTTTGAAATAAAAGAAAAAAAACAACCAAACACAAAAAAGCTCACGGAGCGCGCCAAAGCAAAAATAGCTAATAAACGAAACAATAAAAGGTACGAATAAAATAACTCCAAGACGAAAATACTCAACGCGCACAATGCTACAAGCACCACCATGTCAGAGTCAACCAAGAGTCACAGTCACAAACCTCTCCAGGGTTTAAATTTTTTTTAACATTTTACATTTTAACACAACAGGACTTTATAATTTTATAAATTAACTTCTTACTTATTTTTTTTTGGTTTTAATACTACTGTTTCTAAAAATTTAAATGTTAAAATATTAAATTTTAAGGGTTTAGGGGTTTAAAACGTGGTTGGTGTGTGCACCAAATTGGAACGATGTACAAAACATCAAATAACGGGATAACAACAACAAATGGTGCAAACGCGGTGCAAAAACGGGCCATAAATTTTTGATTATTTAATTTAAATGCAGTTATCGGTATTGCGTTAATCCGGTTTATTTATTTATTAGTTGTATATCAATAACCAGGACATGGATGTTACGTACCACCCAGCGGAGCGGACAGGACATCTATATATGTTCGATGCACTGACAGTTCACCCAAAAATATGATTAATGTCAAACACAAATTTATTCATTGCTTTATAACACCATTACTATTGTAACCTCAACTATACCAAATAAAACAAAAGAAACAAAACACAAAAACAAAAGCAAAACAAAACAAATTCTAACGTTAGATAGTAACCTAAACAATTTTGTTTTTATTTGTGTTTTTATTTTGGTTGTGTTTTGTTTGTGTTATTATTAGGTATGTAAAGGGTTAAATTTCCAACCATATCAACTCCCTGATTGCTTCATTATCTATGAATCTCACGCCGGTGCCAATTAAACGTTGAGCTTGAAATGTTATCAAAATTAATGCGTTCATTGTAACACCGACACCTAACTCCCCAGGTTCCTGGATAAATCCCACCAGCATCAACTAGAAACTAAACCAAAACGAAAATTTGACACTGTGTGACATTAATTAATTATTTGTGTTAGTTAAAGTTATGAAATTAAGTTATAAATAACATTCGGATATTTTATGTGACTTTAAAGACTTTGATGGTGCGTTTTTTTTGGTGGGCCCACATGGTTTCTGGTTTTGTGAACACCAGGCTGCGGTGAACCGGTTTTTTTACGTTTTCCGAAAGAAGTCGCCGCTTGCGCGCGCGTTCGACCGATATTTCTTTAGTGCAGCTTTCAAGAAAGAGTAAGAGTACATTTGCTTGTTTTGTAACACACGTCGCCTCGCTTGCTTACAAAATTATAGTGACCCCTGGCACTAGCACCACAGCTCTACAAACGTTCAAACTTTGTTGGTGGTAAGTAAGACAGAGAGGACGAGAGGGAGGAAGACATGGTGAAGAACTGGTATTCATAATTTATAAAATATGGCCGCTTGTTGGGTACCATCAGTTGGTGTATTTGTAAAAAAAATTAAACTAAAACTTGAACAAAAATGTGAATAAAGATATTTGATGATCACACAAATTGATTTCGTAACTTTTAACCATAATGGTAACCAGACCAGACCAGTAACCACGATTTTCTTTAGTTTATTCAACTTCTTGTACACAAATTGAGGTATTGAAACGTGATGTTTTGTGTGTTTTATGTTCGTGCAAGGCAAGAAGAAATTGCTCCAATAACTCCATCAAAATCATCTGTAATTCATGAACGTCGGACGTGATTACTCAATAGACTTTTCAGATCCCAACAGAGCCGAACTGCAACCAGTGACTGCGGGTAAAATGAAAAAAAATGGAATTCTTTTTACTTAAAACTGTAACGCAAAAAACTGTACGTGAACGCCATCGGTTTGGAGTTAAGAAAATTGAAGATATCAAGAAGTTAAGATGCGTTGTGGACTTGGGTAGAATCGATATCCGATCAATCAATGTAACATGTCAAACGGTAAAACAATGCCATGTCGGTGTATAATTGAAGTCCATATATCATGACGATGGGGCTCACCATAAATTCCGTTTCGCATGCGTGTGCACGGCAAGTGTTTGAATTGCACTTTCCGATTTCCCATTTGCCATTCTCCCCATTCCTCGCAATGGCTCTATAGTATATCAAGTGACCAAAACAGTGTTATGTTGATGGTATGACTTTATTGCGTTTAAACATTGAAAGAGAATTTGATGATTGCAATTGAAATGGAAATTAAAATTGCGAAAAGTATACTTTTTAGAGATAATATAAAAAAAATATCTTAACAAAAGTTGTTTGGAATTTAATAGACTACATTTTATCTTAGTAATATTTTTTGATAAAACGCATCAGTTTTGATAAAATCTATAAAAATGTAGTGAATGTACATTTGTTCCAGTTAGATTTTGGATGTTTTATGTCACAAAATGACTAAAAACTGATATTTTGAGACAAAATATCAACAAATGTTTCTAACAAAAGTTGTTTATTATTAACTAAACTGCAGTTTATCTTAGTAATATTTTTTGCTAGACCGCACCAGTTTTGTTTTAATCGTATAAAATGTAGTGAAAATAAATTATACCAGTTAGATTTTGTAAGTTTTTGTTTACAATATTAATGAAAACTGATATTTGCAGACAAAATATCAAAAAATGTTTATAACATAATTTGTTCGTTATTAAATTATCTATATTTTATCTTAGTAACTTTTTTGATATAACTCATCAGATTTGTTTAAATTAGAAAAAAATATAGCAAAAGTAAATGTGTACCAGTCATTTTTTAGATGTTTTATGTTACAAAATTATTAAAAACTGATATTTCTAGACAAAATATCCAAAAATGTTTATAACAAATGTTGTTCGTTATTAAATTATCTATATTTTATCTTAGTAACTTTTTTGATAAATCGCATCCGATTTGTTTAAATCGGGAAAAATGTAGTAAAAGTAAATGTGTACCAGTCACTTTTTGGACTTTTTTTTGTTACAAAATTTCAAAAAACTGATATTTCTAGACAAAATATCAAAAAATGTTTATAACAAATGTTGTTTGTTATTAAAGTACCTATATTTTACCTTAGTAACTTTTTTGATATAACGCATCAGAATTGTTTAAATTGAGAAAAATGTAGCAAAACTAAATGTGTAGCAGTCACTTTTTGGATGTATTATGTTACAAAATTATTAAAAACTGTTATTTTGAGACGAAATATCAACAAATGGTTTTAACAAAAGTTGTTTATTATTAACTATACTACAGTTTATCTTAGTAATATTTTTTGCTAGAATGCACCAGTTTTGTTTAAATCGAATAAAATGTAGTGAAAGTAAATTTGTTCCAGTTAGATTTTGTAAGTTTTGTGTTACATTATTAATAAAAACTGATATTTGCAGACAAAATATCAAAAAATGTTTATAACAAAATTTGTTCCTTATTAAATTATCTATATTTCATCTTAGTAATTTTTTTGATATAATGCATCAGATTTGTTTAAATTAAAAAAAAAATGTAGCAAAAGTAAATGTGAAGCAGTCATTTTCGGGATGTTTTATGTTACAAAATTATTAAAAACTGATATTTCTAGACACAATATCAAAAAATGTTTATAACAAATGATGTTTGTTATTAAATTATCTATAATTTACCTTATCAACTTTTTTGATATAATGCATCAGATTTGTTTAAATTAGAAAAAAATGTAGTAAAACTAAATGCGTACCAGTCACTTTTTGGATGTTTTTTGTTACAAAATTATTAAAAACTGATATTTCTAGACAAAATATCAAAAAATGTTTATAACAAATGTTGTTCGTTATTAAATTATCTATATTTTATCTTAGTAACTTTTTTCAATTGATGCATCAGTTTTTAAATAAACTTGAAATAAACTCAAAACTTACAAAAATCTCAACAAAAACTACAATTATTTTTTTAAAAATTGTATTTTACTCAAAAAGTATAAGTAGTATAATATAATTAAGTACATAGGTATAATGAGGATAACATGATTAGCATTTGATATCATCTTGTATCATCTGATTTAATTTGATATTCCGCTCACATCCTCAACTGGAGATAATTTGCGTTTGTTTTGCATAAAGAACATTAGCATGTCATGTCATGTGATGATGATGCTTGAGTCTAATTATAAATTTTTACTTGTTACTGGTCTTACCGTAGGTATATAAATATAAACTATAATTAATGTTTTATCATTAAAACATTCAAATTACAATGTTCGTTTGAGGTTATGCCACGTTGCCGAGTGTAGTATTTTTATCAGGCCACCTAAATTATTATTTAATTGCATAATTACTTAATTAACTAATAACGTCGATGGGTAATAATTCATTCGTGCAAATTATGAATGCTTCAACTAGTTAATGCATCAATAATTATTCAAAACAGCTTGTTATTCGTCAAAACCTAACAAAACTATAAAAAACTAATTTGAGGTTAAAGTTTTTGATTTTCATTCTAACCGATGCGATTTAGAATATAATTTTAGGATTAAATTTGCGGATTTTATTTATAGTTAGAACCGTTTTGAATGTTTTACTGCTTATTATGCGTTTTTCTGTTTTTCGGAAAACCGGTGCGTTTTAGAAAAAAAGTTACAAAGACAAAATGTAATTTAATTAATAATTAACAACTTTTGCTGTAAAAAAATTGTATATTGTGGTTAGAAATAACAGTTTTTAATTATTTACTAACATAAAACATATAAAAACTAAGTAGTAAACATTTTTTATCACTACATTTTTTCGATTTAATCAAAACTGGTGGGTTCTAGCAAAAAATATTACTAAGGTAAAATCTAGATTATTTAATTACCTACAACTTTTGTTTAAACTATTTTTTAAAATTTTAATTAGAAGTATTAGTTTTTACTAATTTTGTAACAAAAAACTATACCAAAATTTACTTTTTTACATTACTATGCCGTTACATTTTTGACTTTTTCTCAAAATTGATGCGTTCAATCATAAAATTGTATTAAGATAAAATATAGGCAATTTAATGACAAACAACTTTGGTTGAAAATTTTTTTAAATATTTTTATTATAAATATAGTTTTTATTAATTTTGAAACATAAAACATGTAAATAACTAACTTGTGTACCTTTACTTTTGCTTCATTTTTTTCAAATTTAACAAAACTGGTGCATTTTAGCAAAAATGTTATTAAGATAAAATGTAGATTATTTAATTCCCTACACCTTTGTTTAAACAATTTTTATAAAGTTTGATTATAAATATTAGTTTTTACTAATTTTGTGTCCAAAAACAATTCCAATATTTACTTCTTTGCATTATTTTGCGGTTATATTTTTTAGTTTTACACAGAACTGATGCGTTTTATTAAAAAATTGAACAAAGATAAATATAGATAATTTAATAACAAACATCTTTTGTTATAAACTTTTTTTATATTTCTATTAAAAATCTTAGTTTTTATTAATTTTGTAACACAAACCATGTAAATAACTAACTTGCGTACCTTTACTTTTGCTTCATTTTTTTCAATTTTAACAAAACTGGTGCACTTTATCAAAAAATCTTATTAAGGTAAAATGTAGATTATTTAATTACCTACAACTTTTGTTTAAACAATTTTTTAAAATTTTGTTTAGATGTATTAGATTTACTAATTTTGTGTCCAAAAACAATTCCAATATTTACTTCTTTGCATTATTTTGCGGTTATATTTTTTAGTTTTACACAAAACTGTTGCGTTCTAATAAAAAAATGAATAAAGATAAATATAGATATTTTAATGACAAATAAATTTTGTTATAAACATATTTAATATTTTCAGTATAAATATTATTTTTTAGTAATTTTGTAAAATAAAACACGTAAAAAACTAGCCTATATACCTTTACTTTCGTTTAATTTTTGCCGATTTTAACAAATCTGATGAGTTTTATAAAAAAAAGTTACTAAGATAAATTGTAGTCCATAAAATTCCTAACAATTTTTACTAAGATAATTTTTCGATATTCTTCCTAGAAATGTGAGTTTTTTAAGGTTAAACTATCAAAATCTTCTAAAATAAAAAATCACTAATCTTTAAAATAAAATTTTGGTGTAATTAATTAAACAATAAATAAAAATTTATTATTACAATAAATAAAATTAACTAGTTGTGACTGTTGCAACATTGTGTTAAGCCTTGTGGTGTCTTAAACTTATGTCATCACATCAAAACTCAGGAAATTTCAAGTTAATTTAGTTTCCGTTACGTTTTCGGGCTGTCTGCCCAAAATTACTAAATTATTTCGTACTAAATTTAACCGCCGTGAACTACTACTACTACTAAAATATCGTATCTAATATTTGAGAAAATGGTCTATGTCTCCGGTAGAAATAAAAAAAAACACAACCGTTGCAATGGCGCGAATATTTTATTTTTGCACCCAAACGCAACAAAGATTAATGATGATGCCGTTCGAATAGACTGACGTACGATTTTGGCGTTCAATGCGGACGGGCCGGTGAAATATTTCGCGAAAATCGTGAATTTGCGGGCGTTGCATGCGCACTACTAAGTACCCACTCTGTGACGCCGCAGGAATAAATCGATTCGGACTCGCGCGCGATTCGGCGATTCGGCAAAACGCATAAATCACTGCGGTTTAATTTAAATTTATAATGTGTTTAATGGGCCGCACTTACTCTTCATACTATGCAGCGCGCCCACACCCACGCCGATTAAAAACGAAAACTTACGTACGAATTCATAAAACGTGTGAAACAATACATTAATACATAAATTAAAATGTAATTGTCTTAATGATCGATATAAATCACAATTTAGATAAAAATCACAAGGCGATAAAAATATAAACAAATAAATATAAACAAATACGGAACGTTTATTGTGTGTGGTGGGTGAATAAATTCACGATTTAATGCATGCTGGACGTGCGCGTCGTTTAATTTTGGCCATTTCGGTGTCCACTTCCTTGATCCTCATTCTTTGCAGTCTTTGCAGATGCAGATATTAAAATTACACCAAACAAAACAAAAAACAAAACACGCCGGCGCCGCCATTTGCAAACGCGACGTGAAACGTAGTAACGAGTAGGCGAGCTTCCAACTTAATTTATTTCCCACGAGATGAGAAAATACGGCCGCAAAACGTGCAAATTCATAAAGATAAAATTATAATGTCAAAACAACAATGTTTTCATTCTTTCATCTCGTATAAACAAGTTACAAACAACTCAAACTTGAAAAATATTCAATTTTAGCAGAACATTTTAATTCAATCGTTGAAATTTGTTATTTCCGGTTGAATTTTTACAAAACATCTTACTAAAAGTTATTAACAATTTAATGGACTTTAAATTACTGTAATTAGTTTTTTGTTAAAATGCACCGATTATTAGTAAAACTAAAATTAATTAACCAAAAACATTGAAAATTTTAAACATTCTGATAAATAACCAACGAAAACTATAATTTTCGGTTTAAATATTTAAAAAAAATTTATTAAATGTTATAGATAATTAAATTCTCTACATTTTATCTTAATAACTTTTTTTGCTAAAATGCACCAGTTTTGAGTAAATGCAAAATAATCAACAAAAAATCTAAAAATTTTATGTTTTTTTCTAATTAACTAGTAAAAACTGCCATTTCCGGTAACTTTAACAAAAAAACATCTAACAAAAGTTATAAACAATTTGATTATCTACATTTTATTCTAAAACCTTTTTTTCCTAAAACGCACCGGTTGCTTGTAAAACTCAAAATAAAAAACTAAACATCAAAATGTTTAAAGTTTTTCAGTAAAGAACTAATAAAAAATGTTATTTCCGGTTCATTTAACACAAAACTCTTTAACAGAAGTTATAAACAATTAAATTATCTACATTTTATTTTAATAACTTTTTTTTCTAAAACGCACCAGTTTTGAGTAAATGCAAAATAATCATCAAGAAATCTAAAAATTTTATGTTTTTTTTCTAATTAACTAGTAAAAACTGCCATTTCCGGTAACTTAAACAAAAAACATCTAAACAAAAGTTATAAACAATTTAATTATCTACATTTTATCCTAAAACCTTTTTTTCCTAAAACGCACCGGTTGCTTGTAAAACGCAAAATAATAAACTAAACATCAAAATGTTTATAGTTTTTCAGTAAAGAACTAATAAAAATTTTTATTTCCTGTTCATTTAACACAAAACTCTTTAACAAAAGTTATAAACAATTTAATTATCTACATTTTATCCTCATACATTTTTTTCCTAAAACGCACCAGTTTCTCGCAAAACTCAAAATAAACTCCAAAAACACAAAAAATGTACCTAAACTCACAACATAACCTTAAAATATCCTCGTATAACCATATATCCTGTCAAATTAAAACAAAACCATTAACAAAATGTATTAAATTTAGTAATATTCAAATAACAACCCCAATTATATTAATTGCACTCCTGTTATGAATATGAATACGAAACATTTGAAAAAAACTGAACAAGGAAGAAGAGTTTCTATGCAGACAAGCCAAGTGTAGATGACGAAAACTAAATTTAAAATAGTTATAAATAACGTACACTGCGACGCTGTCTAAACGTTAATAAAGCTACCGTTCATCTTGCCCACAAACACCTTTGCGTTCATTTTATTTTGACGGCAAGTTCCTGGTCTACTAACTCGTTCATTCCACAACGGTAACCAATAGAAAATGGCGTCTAGTTATTCACTTTCAAACACACCAAGAATTCCTGCTATTCCAACCAGTGCAGGATATCCAGGACTTGATACTGCAGTTATTAAAAGCTTACATATTTATTAACAACGTTCGTATAAAACAAAAACTGAATATAAAATATGATCGTTTACCGTCGGATGGTGAATCGCTTCCCAAAAAGTAAGTAAAACGGCACCAATTGGTGGTGGGTTCAGTTCCAATATTCCAATCCTTTTTATTTCGATCAAATAAATCTCCAAAGAGACACCAGGAACACCAGGGACACTCCAGGTAAAGTAACCCGCACATGAGACACTTCCACCCAACTACCAACACTCACAACTTCCTCCTGTGCATTCCCACATCCCCCAGGTTTTGTATTGCGTTCCAATTAGATGACTATTTGTTCTGGATTTTTTTTACCAAGCTTACAAATCTATAATACCTCCTCCTATATATCTACATCGGTGGTTTATATTCGTTGATGGTATTGCTCGTTTGTTGTATGTTGGTTTGAAGTCCTTTTTTTGTGTTCTGCACACGCGGATTACGATTTACGAGCATGGCGGCGTTCCTGCTCGATGCTCGGCACTTGTTTCGCTTTACATTGTTGGTAAACGAACACCAGACGAGAAGGTAAAAATTTAATTGAGAATTATGACTGTGCAGCAATTTGTCGTCTTTAAAACGTTTTTATTGAACAATTTACAATTTACACCTGGTGTTCACGAGCACAAAATAATAAATCCACCAAATATACGAATTTTGTCTTTATATTATTAGGTGGGTCATTTCATCGGACCCGCCAGACCCGACCCGCTCACAATCGCACAAGCAGGAGAACTGAATTTGCTCGAGACTTGGGACGCGACCAGCCTCGGCTCAATAGTTGTATAAAGTTGATATTGTATTATATATACAAACAACGGTTTTAAATACGCCTGATTCCAACATCCAACGAGTCCAACGCTTAACATTCAACGGACTTGATCGGCACGCCATCAAAAAACACGGCTGCTAAGTTACAACTTGCAAAGCTAACTAACTGCTGCAAAACCGCAACGCCAACCGACGGATTCTACATTTTAGTTTTTTGCGAAACGCAAGACTTGAGTCTATACTAAATTTTTTTGCCCTTCAACATTTTTATGAATACTAACTGTAAATTTTGTGCATCAATTGTAAGTCATAAAATTTCTAGGTCATCCCAGGGTTGTAAAAAAATGTTTTGACCATTACTAACGGTACTAAATCATAAACATCCCTCAACTACCAAATACTAAACACTAAAAACCTTGAATAAAATTTTTGAACCCATAAAAACTAGCGTGTCAAATTTTGAGTTTTTTTCCATATAAAAAAAACGTAAAGTAATTTCCGGGTATTTACTAGTCTAAAATGCCTGAAAGTGAAAACAATAAGATTTACAATCTGCGGGCGCAGTTTAACAATGTGTACGCTCGTAAAATCTGGCAGAAGTGTGTAATATACCAGACGCGTCACATAAAGTTTAACCTTCTTAGCTCAACAGTGTCGTAGCTCAGACCTCAGGATCCGACGCATGCCAGCTACCAGCTACCCAGCTACCAAAAGCTTAATACCAACAACCGTAGAAATTCTCTTCGGTAAAGAGGAGAGTTAAGTTTTAACGTTGACTACTTGTGTGGTGGTAGATCCCCAGATCCCGAAACCAAATGAACGAATGTGGCTGTCATCACCAATCAACTTGGGTAGCTCCTTACTGCTCAGACCTTGGTGCTTGGAGAGATACCCCCTAAATGGGCTTCATGAGTGTCAACTTTACAATCGTAAAGTTTACGGATAAAAACAAAAAGTTTTAGCTCCAAAATTTGATGAGGGTTTTATAGAAAGATGATAGTTTGTTGTGGGTTTTAAAGTTTTGTTATTTACTAATAATGGAGCTGCTTGCTTAAACTCTGGAACTGTGGAATGCGGCCGATTGTAGATGTTGAGGACGCCAATTGTCCCGAGTGCACAGCGAGTGTGTACCAACGACAGCGAAGGCGAATTGGCTGGTAATAGAGTGTTTACCAGCGCTCGGTGGGTCGTAATTTCGACTCATTTGTGTAGAAACGGGTCGCGTTATTATTACGGTTATGGTTATTGGCCACCTGTTTAGCGGGCCACCGGCAACGCTGCTTTACTTGACGGACGTTTATTATTGAATGTAAACGCAAACATACTGGACTTGGTTTACCAACATCCACCCTAGGACTATCACCAAGACCAAGACCAAAACCAAGAACTCCAACCAAGAATCAATTAATCCTAACTCCTAAATTGTATTCTTTTTTTTAAAATGACAACACAAATCAATCCATTAAATCAAAATTTAGTATTAAGACCAATTGGAACTACCTTGATATAGACCAAGTACTTATTAAAGATTGAACTGTGGTTGGACAAAACCCGGAAATAAGATTAGAAGATTACTAGTACTACAGTTGTTGAAAAACATTCAAAGATATCAGTTTGTGGAAGTATTTCCAAAGGATAACCATTATCTTTATTGGTTGTTATTGCCATAGTGCGACAATTAAATGTCGCTTACTTTAGACGCTGTTTTACGAGCTGTTTCATGCAATTAATTAAGGGTTCTCGTTTACAGCATTTTAACGATCTGCCACGCCGCCGGAATCAATTATTACGCCATAAAAAGCAAGTACTATCAAACATTAACTGTTGGTATCTTTTTTGTTATTTCTTTCTAAGTATCCGAAGTATGCTCCAAAGTCCTGATTGGCCTTTAAGGGCTTCCAACGACTCCTACGGTTTTTAATATAAAGACTTAGGTATTGTTGTTTTGAATAATAATTATAAAGATATCAATTGATCAGGAATGTAAAGTTATGAGTACAATAATTTTTGTTGGTTGTACTTTAGTTTGCCGGTCGTGATGTTGGTGCGGCATGTAGTTGGTAGACCCTGCAGTGTGTGCCGATTCACTTGACGGCAGAAACCCGTCCCTTATTTATAACTTTATTACGTTGAATATATGTTGAATCGCGTTTCCAGCGGCGGCCGGCGTACATCGTGTGCCGTTTGCTGGTGTGTGCGAAAGTTCACGCGATTTCCTCCACTCCCTGGCTTGGAAAGCACGATATTTGCACTCATTGTAAACTCTGACACGCTATAGTAAGGTACCTACTATACTATACTCCTTTACGTTTTGATTTTGAATAAAAAATTTAGGAATTTCATTTTAGGTCTTTAACTTTTGGTAAAACTTTGTGATGCAATTTGCCAGGGATAGTATCCAGGTTAACTGTTAGGTTGTAAAGTTCCCAGCGATGACATTTGCTGATTTTGATAGTATATATTGGAAGGAAGTTGTACTGACCTTTTATGACGTCGATTATGAAGGTCTAGAGGTTCCGGAAGTCGGAAGTGAGTCGGATGCAAAGGACCATCGGTCAAAGTGCACGTCCAAATCTCGTGGTACCACCACCCTTGCTGGACGTTGTAGATAACTCGTTTTAGATTTAAAGTTTCGTTGTAAAGTTTTCCGCGCGCCAATAGCAAAAATGTTGGAAAAACTTTGTAGGAAACCGCGAAAATTTAAACTGTGGAACTGCGCGACAGGAGCAGCTGCAACCCGCGTTGAGCGCCGATCTAAACTGCTGTGGACATGTGCGTTGATATCATTGATATCGCGAGACAAACTTGTCCGATTGCTATACGTGAGTTAAGTGCTCGCGAGAAATGGTTTACGGCCCCGGCAGCGAGACGCAGGCCGCGCGCTCCGCCCGACACAAAGCTGGCGCTTTCGTGGGGGGACGCGGGGAGACAGGCGATATCAGTTTTATGGGCGGACCGACAGAATAGCGCTCCTCGCCTTTGCGCTCTTATTCTGGCGCGTGGAACCAAACAGCAGTGGAACGCAGAGATGGATAGAAAGGGGACGCCAGATAATGGTTGCGCGCTCCCCGCTAAACACACCATGCTTTATGTGCGTCTTCTCTCTCGGTCGCGGGCGCCGCGTGCAACGATTTACGAGCGTGCTCGCTCGGACACGCGTCGCCCGAAAACGGCGTCGTGACGTAACGCCGCCGGGCCACGTGACTCCGTTGCCTACGCGCCGTGCGGTCGACACCCTAGAGTTACTAGCATTTCTAGAGTAAGAGTAGCAGAGCGCATGCCGCCACCAGTAGGCCACACGAAATAGGCTTTACAAACGCGCGCACCGAACACACCAACACCAACCAATTCTTATTAGACAAGTGGAGTGTGGAAGGAAAGAGAGACGCAGGAGAATGTTGAATGCCAACAACGTGGTTTGGACTACCCGCATTGACAGACAGGCCAGGAGACTAGGAGAGTGAGCACTCGAAAAAATTACTCACTTCTAAGCCTCATCATTTCTGTTCCTTTTTTCTTGTCTTCCTGCATGCCTTCATTTGTTTTTTCTTTAACTCCAACTCCAACTACCCAAGACTTATAACGACTCCCGACCCCCCAACCCCAAAACCTCCAATTTTTTTATCTGGACCAAAATTAGCCAATTTTTTTGTGTCCAAAAACTTTAATTTCCTTAAGTATCCCAGTAATAAATTGTCCAACCCAACACTCCATGGACATTGAATACAAGCATCTCTTGGGATACAAAACCTAAACTCAGTAAGAGTCTAACCCGACGAAGAACGAACGAAATTATGTTTATAGTAACAGTTATGTTAAGGGCACACTTGTTGTGCTCCGGCGTGTTGGAATCTCCATGGCTGGAAATCCTCTTGTGGGAACCGGTGCGAACGTTGGCGCGCTGTTTCTTTCCAACGCGCGGCAGACAGAGGCGGCAAAACATACTACTCGGGGCCCTCTCCTCTCGCATTGAGCTCTCAAAGCTCAAGAATCGAGTTTTAGTACTTCATAAACTAGAGGCGCGCACGCGAGCTTCCGAGGTTGAAATCTTAGGTTACAGCGGAGGGCTGTTATGGTGCCCGTAAAGACTGGTGATTTGATTTTATGTGTTTCGGTTAAATATCACTTTATCCACCTTGCTGCTACCGCTTTACACTTGTGCTCTCGTAAAACGATTTTACGTTTCATCACCACCAATAGCTTTTATTAGCTCTCTTATCTTCATCGATTCATTCAATCATTAATTCATCAATATTTGTCCACTTAACTTATTTTCCTTACTAATTGATCAATAAAATAACATTTAATACATTTACAATAAAATGTATTGTATTTTTTTATTAGGGGGTGCAGGACATTACATTTTCTTAAAGTTATAAAATAGAAAACTGTAAAATAAATCCTTAAACCCTTAAATCTTTTAAATGCAAGGAAATGCAAGGTAATTGCAAGAGTACAGGAGTGATAAATGTGGTAAAACATATCAAAATTGTGTGTTAGTAAGTAACGACACCTACATGCTACTAGCACAACTAAACGCGGTAGTTTTGTGTGCAAATTGTGTGTTGTAGTGTGTGTTGCCTACCAAACACGGAAATCCTAACGCCCCATAATTCACATCGAGGTATTTTGAGTAATTGTCTCGATGCACGTTTGAACACATAAATAAAAACTGATCGCCGCGCCACCATACTTCAATTAATCCGCGCATTAACAACCAATACATCTTTCAAAATTTAAATTTTCCTCCACTATACCGTAGAAACTAAAAAAATAATATGTTTTTTTAATTTTTTTTTTCAAAATTAAATAAATTTAAGGTTATTTTGTGGGGAATTGTAAGGTTATGTTTGTAGAAAATATAATAGTGGGAGTATGTCGCTCAAAATTATACCTAAAACTAAAAAGCTCTGTACTCCTTCTATACGTCTAAAGTTCTAATACTCCACGTGAAGAAGTCTGGGCGTAGAAGCGAAATGGAAGCTTCGGGTTTTGGGGTCTGAAGCGACGTAGAACGATGCGGAATAGAGCGCGAGCTTTCGGTTCGTCCTGGGCGTGGGACGAAGAGAGCGCCAACTTTTCTGACAGAGACGAATGGGTTTCATTTCACGCCGAGGTCGCCCCGCACCACCCCGCTCTACGGGCCGACAGCGTCCCGCATGATTTACCGGGCTACAATGTGGTAACCCATGATTTATTGCTGCCGAATGGCGGGCCCGCGAGTGCGCTTCCATACCCCCGGCACCCATGGGCGGTTTTCTCCACACTTCTCACAAACTCACTCTCTAGCACAGTGCGCAACTATTCGGATATTATCATTTTCGTTTCCAACGAAACGCAACTCGCGGTTGTAATAATAATAACAACAACAACCAGCAACAACCGACAAGTTACGAACTGACAACGCACGACTCAAAACTTAAACAAAAAAAATAACAAAACACAAACAACCTACAAACACTCTCAATGAAAAAAAAAAAACAAAATCACAAAAAACAAAGATAATAACGTAATAACAAGCAATTGTTTTTTGTAAATAAAAATATTAGTTTTGTTTTAGTAGATAGACAGTAAAAGTAAGGTTAGGTTAAAACCTAAAGTCCGAGAACCAAAAAATGATTTATGTTAGTAGTAAATTTTTCTGGTTTTTAATATAAAATTTAGCCAAGTCGACAAATTTATTTTTGGTATATTACTTACATAGAATAAATTTGATATTTGATAAATTGACGATTTAACATTATTTAAAGTTTTTTTTTTTATAAAAATAATCACAAATGACCACTGTCATTATTTGAAAGAAAAAAATTAATATCTGTGTGCCTGATGTTCGATGTTGTGAGCTATGGGGAGCGAATATTACATAACGATGTTTCCTTATTCCGCTTCCTTATATTTTTTTTCTTTCGAGGAGTTTTTCTTAGGGTTGCTATTCTTAGCAGCACCAATGCCTTATTGTGTATTGTGTGCGTTACGATCGCGTGATATATTACAATATATTGCATGTTATTGTGCGCGTTGCTGGAGTTGGAAAACCATGTTACGTGTCTGAAGGTCTCAAGCCCCCAAAGACTGTGCGTGCCACATCCACATCCTCACTCACCATCCGTACGAGTTGTGGACCAATGCGGCACCGGGTTATAATTTATATTTTCTCATTTTTTTCCTAATATGTTTCCACCAAAAACAAAAACAAACGCAACACACAAACAAACAAACTAAAACTAAAAAAAAAACAAAAGAAACAAAAATAACAAAAAAAGTTTTTGTTTTATTTAGTTTCGATAAAAAACAAAGGAGAAACAGAGAAAAAAACAAAAGTTGTCATTGTAGGTATAATTTATTTTATCTTAGCAATCAAACATTATAATGACTTAACCTACAAAGTTTTGAGTTCTATTCTCCAATTACGAAACGATGACCAGTGGCCAGTGGCAAGATTCGTTTATAATACCAAATTAAGTTGTTAAATTCAGTTTGAATTAGTTATATGGTTATCATTACAATGTGCGTAGTTTTTAATGTGGTTAGCGAGAAGAATGCGCGAGTTAATTACGAAAACTCATCGCCATGGTGCGGTCGTACGGTTTGGACACGCAGACGGGCGACGTGCGGATGAGATGGACGGCCCCTCAATTAAAAATACATCGTTTATGCAAATGAACGGGAAATAATTAAAACCTGCTCACTGCTTTACCCGACATTTCGTTTAACATGTACCTATAACATTTTACATTTCACACACTAACATAACCTTACCTTTACAAAAATTAAAGGAAAAAAAATATTAAAAATTTGGGGGTGATTTAGTTATAAGTGAAGTTAAATGTGTTTGTTTTGTGAGATTATGTCAGAATTTAAAAAATAAGTATAACTAATAGTCACGGATAATCAAAATCGGAGTATTATGACTATAAATCGTTATGTTTCTTATCGGAGCGCGAATGAACGAAAGTGGTGGTTGTGCGAGAGGGGTTAGCCGGATTTAAATAGGTACGAATCTGAAATGTGAATAGTGGACGTATAGTGTACGAGTATGTGTATGCAGCAGCACTTTTCACTCGGGGGGTTGATAAATGACCGATCCCGGGCGTGGTGTGCAAGAAAAAATATTATATGAAGGTCACCCCCACGTTGCCGTTGCTGCTGCCACCGTATACTTGGCTTTCTGGGGATCAAGTGGAAACGCAAACGCGCTGCACCCGCCCCTTACTCCCAAGCTTTATTTATTGCTCTTATTCAGGAATGTTATTGACACGTTTGCCAAAATCAAGATTTATTACCGATACATTCCGTATCAGGATTCTAATATATATATACATATACGTTAAAGAACCGGAAGAACCGGAAGAATCTAAAGAATTATTAAGAAAAACACCGCGTTTGGAGTTTTTTACAGATTTAAACGAAATAATCAATTTAAGGGTGTTAAGGGTGCAAATAAATATTGTACTTTAGTAACATTAATAGAAGAACTTATAATGTTAATATTAAAATTTTTAAAATAGTAATTAAGTGATTAGTTTGAAAGTAATTGAAGTTTTATTCAAATTATTTTCTTGAGTTTATTACAATTTCCAATTAATTCATTTCCACGTAGCGACGCCATTCATTCGTTTAATTCCAAATTAATTCCACCATTGTGGAACTCACTAGGGTGCAACACGCATGCACATCCTTCATAACCACCCAATAACAAGGGTTTGTAGAATAGGGAAGATTTCATCTAGGACAAGGATGAGACACCGAGATGAAACGCAGGATGAGGAATTGCGTGTGCAATATGAGCAGATGCCATATGTACGAAACATGGTGGGTGCTCACCAACCCTCGAGTACTGCTGCCTGATGTTCGTATTCCTGCTACAGCCGTCGTTATGGGATGAGGATGGACGGTAGGACGGTGGCTGACACGCATACGTGAGGGATTGTACCGAAGAGAGAAAATTTATGGCCGCGCCGAGAAGCACGAAGACAAATGGAAAGATTGTGTTCGCAATTTTTAACGCCACATTGTGCTTCATCCCTCTACCACTACAATCCAGAACTTATACAGTTTATAAAAATCACATTTGAGGTTAAACCTCCACGTATAAAATTATAATTATCTAACGGTACCATTTTAGACTTCCTTAATGATAGCAATAGAATGAAAATATTTATGTTTTGGAACAAAAGATTTTATACTTGACCCTTGTTGGGGGTTGTTTTTTGTTATATGTGGAAATTCGATAAGAACTTCCTCAATAACTCATATCACAACTGGTTGGTCAAGTCTGCAAAGAAATATCCGTCGTGGAAATGGCGCGATTACAATTTTCCTATTGGATTGTTTCGCGCCCCTCTGCACCCAATCTCACCCGAAAGACAATAGTGGTGTGTGAAAAACTCGCACAAGTGCGCTGGAACTAGACAAAGTGGGCGCGCGCAAAAAAACGCTGCTGCAGTAGGAAAACCAACGCAAAGAAAAGCTTAGAAAAGCGAGGAACGCGAAGAAGGAAAAAAACAAAAAAAGAAGCGGACGGCCGGGTGAGTTATTGTGTGCAAGATAAACGGGTCCGCTCCGGCTCCGAAATGAAGTCTGGCTGGAAATTTATGCCCGGCCTCGACTGCAATATCTCCGCGAGAACAGAATTGGACTACCAACACATCTACAACAACGTCCCAACTCTAAGTTTCTCATCTTAAATAGTTAAACACAAAAACTTAGTGTGCGCAAAGAAATTACTATCAAAAATTACGTTGTGTGATTGGAAACAAAAACATAACCTCAAACTTAAACATGTAGATATAGTAATATATCACGTCATTACATCGCCTACCATCTTTAACTTAACACAAGACGTTGTAGAATAAAAAAATCGATGAATTCATTATAAAAAAAATTGTTAAAGTCTTCATGTAAAGTTAAGGTTTTCAACGTTAGCGCAAAACTAACAGCTTAAGAGCTGTCAAATGTATAATTAACGATGGCCGACATGACGTTTATTAATTGCGCATGCGTATAATTTATAATGAAAACTTTCAACTTTCAACTTTGAGTTCTGTGCTCATATTACACTGCAAAACTTTAACACAGCTCACCTCAAGTGTTAGAAGGAATTTATAAAAAATTATTATGTTTAGTATCAAATTTCAAAAGTATTTGCAACATGCAAGAAGTACATTGAAGAAGTTTTCCTTTCCATATATCAATGGGGTTGTGATCGAAATTGTAGACATTGATGATGAAAACATTGGGAATTAACATAATGCGTACATTCGGAACCAGCACACACTTGAAACCTGCAGGTAATAAAGAATAAAAATTTATTTTCTCACACTTTAATGCGTTTTTCATCCATGGCGGTTCGATGTGTAGCGTTAATGTCACTTTAAACGATGAGAGAATTAACCAAAATAGTTGCGTCAAGTATTCGGACTTTCGGTGAATTTTAAGTCACAAAATTGTGTTTTTTTTTTAGTTTTACTAAATTATTCTTTTTTGTTTGTTTTTTGGTTTTGATTGTTTTCGGTTGGTTTGAGGAATAAAGTGAGGGTTGTGTTTTGTTGTTGTGTGACATCGGACGCATGCAAAGATGGAAATCGGAGACATACGGACAAGAAGGGCGACATCGTAAATCTAAAAATAAAACGCCGTCACAATCACAATCAAAAGCCGCGCGCGTTTCTTCCACCGGCGCGAGAAGAGACAACAACAACACAACTACGTACCGAAGTGTCTTCGACGTCCGTTGGGTTTCATGTTGGCTTTGGTGACATCCAGATAACCTTTTAACTTAAACAAGGAATGCTCGAGTCTTTATGTTGGATGTTTAAGCTTTTATTTTTATATTAAAATTTTAATCAACAATACCTACATACTTATATGTTCGTTTTTTTAAATTTTGCTTAATTTTAGTTTTCTTTACTTTATTCATTCAAGTAAAGTTAGGAATTGGTGGTAATTTTCCTCGAAATTAAATTTGTTTATAATAAACACATCTTTTTAAATTAAACTCATTTTTTTCATAGTTCTTCTTTAAAAACTTATACTTATGTTACATATTTTAAAAGCTTAGTTAATTAGCTATTCAAAATTGTAATATTTATTTAAATTGGAGTAGAGTTGCTATCATAAAATAAGCTTTTGTTTTGTTTTGTTAATTCACAAATCATAATTTAGATTAACAGTATACGGAAATGTATAAAAAAACCATAAATATCTTAGTATTCTTTAAATAAATCTACGCAAATATCATAGCTACTGAAAGTTTGGTTCATTACCTATTCAAAACTGTAACGTTTATTAAAATCGGAGTAGTGCAAATACTTTAAAATTATAGTTTTATTTCTTAATTTCTATTTTAATTTGTCAAAATCTCTATTAAGAAAACATGGAAAGTACAAATAATATTCCATTTTGTCTAAGTATCCCATATAGAATCCTTAAGAATGTTACATGTTCTCAAAGTTTAACTTATTAGCTTTCTAAAATTGTAACGTTTATTGAAATCGGAGATAAGTAACTACCCTAAAAATAATTTTTAATTTTTTAATTTTTGAGTCAAAATTTAGAGTAGGAATACATTAGAAACGCATTAAAACCCTAAAATGTCTAGTTATTCGTTTAAAAATATACAAGAATGTTACATATTCTAAAAGTTTAGTTCATTAACTATTCCAAACTGTAATGTTTATAAAAATTAGAATAGTGTAACTACTCTAAAATTAGCAATTGTTTGTTTAATTGCGTGGCAAAATTTTTATTAGAAATACAGAAGATGCGCATAAAAATACCAAAATGTCTTAATTACCATTTTAAAACAGGCAAGAATATTACATATTCTGAAAGCTTATTTCATTGGCTATCTAAAACTGTAATGTTTAATAAAATCGGTGTAGACTAACTAACCTATAATTTGCGTTTTGTTTCTAACTTTACAAGTCAAAATCTCCATTATCGAACGTGAGATGCCCAAAAAAAACAAAAATTTTTAAGTATCTGTTTAAAAAACTCAAAGGAATATGACATATTCTAAAAGGTTAGGTGAATACCTATTTAAATCTAAAAGAGTTTTTAATATCAGAGTAGAGGAACTACCCTGAAATTGACGTTTTATTTATAAACTGCTAGTTAAAATTGCTATAAAAAATTCCCAAAACTCACATAAAATTTTAAAAATGTCTAATTATCTCTTAAAAAACTCACTAAAACGTTACATATTTTAAAAACTGAGCTCATTAGTTAACTAAAACTGTAATGTTTATTAAAATTGGAATAAAAAATTCCCTTTAAATAATCATTTTGTTTTTTAATTCGCGGTCAAAATCTCTAAAGTAAATACATGGGAAGCGCATAAAAATTAAAAAATCATCATGTATCCCTTATAGAAATTACAAAAATGTAGCATATTCTAAAAGCTAAGTTTATTAGCTATCTAAGACCATAATTTTTATTAAAATCAGAGTAAAGCTACTACCTTAGAATTAACGTTTTATGTCTTAATTTACGTGTTAAGTTCTCGATAAAAAATTTACTTCTAGTGCATTTAAACTTAAAAATGTCTAATTTTTAGTAAAAAAAATTAAAAAGAATGTTACATATTTTAAAAGCTTAGCTCATTAGCTTACTAAAAATGTAATGTTTATTAAAATCGTGATAAAAAAATACCTTTAAATTATCATTTTGTTTTTTAATTCGCGAGTCAAAATCTCTGAAGTAAATATATCCGAAGCGTATAAAAATTAAAAAATGAACATGTATTCATTAAAAAAATGACAAAAGCGTAACATATTTTGAAAGCTAGGTCTTTTAGCTATCCAATACAATAACTTTCATTAAAATCAGATTGAAGTAACTACCTTAGAATGAACGTTTTATGTCTGAATTTGCGTGTCAAATTCTCGATAAAAAAATACATCTCGCGCATTTAAACCAAAAAATGTCCAATTTTTTGTAAAAAAATTAAAAAGAATGTTACATATTCTAAAAGCTTTATTCATTAGTTAACTTAAACTGTAATGTTTATTATAATCGGAATGAAAAAAATGCTTTTAAATTTTCATTTTGTTTTTTAATTCACGAGTCAAAATCTCCGAAGTAAATATATCCGAAGCGCATAAAAATTTTAAAAAATGCATGTATCCATTAAAAAGTTTACAAAAATGTAGCATATTCTGAAAGGTAAGTTCATTAGCTATCTAAGACAATAATTTTTATTAAAATCAGAATAAAGTTACTACCTTAGAATTAGCATTTTATGTCTTAATTTACGTGTCAAATTTTCCATAAAAATTATATTACTAGCGCATTTAAACATAAAAATGTTTAATTTTCTCACAAAAAATTAAAAAGAAAGTTACATATTTTAAAAGCTTTATTTATTAACTATCTAAAAATTATAATTCGAACGTTACTTACCCATTATTTGTTTAATTATACCCCTTAATTCAAGGTAAAACACTTAAAAAACTAGTACTGTTTATTTGTTTTTCTATAAAGATTATATTTTATTTCAATCCAAAACAAATGAAGTCATTTGAACCAATTACGGATAATACCAACGCCAACTTTTTCACATGAACATCACGAAACCTCACTTGTAATTCCCACGTATTAAAGGGATAGCGTGCGGAGTAATTTGCGCGTCGTCGCGTTGTTCTCGTTGTTGTGCTTACTGAATCGATGCCCCATTGCAAACGAAAGATGCATAATGGAATGACGAAATTAACGATCTTGCTTTTGCCTAATTCAGTTTAATTACACACACACAAACACATCCCCACATCACAACCCCAATAATAATAAAATCCAGCAAAAAACTTTAAAACTTTATCAGAAAACTAAAATGTCCCGCAACGAAAATAAATGATCCAATTAAACTTATCGAAGGATGCAAACAAAAAGATATAAATATGTATAAACGCCGTTTGGAAAATTTAAAGCGCAAGCATTAATTTCCGTCCCTGCCAGGAGGTTTAAGTTATTTGTGCGGTTCGAGAAAAGTAGTTCAATTACATTCGCGTACATTATCCGCGCGCCGTGTTTGTAGGTGGCCCACGCCCGAACATTCAACCGAAGAACTTCGCTACCCATTAGAAGAAGAAGTAAAAGATGCGAAAACCCACCGCCAAGGGTTCAGATAGAATATACCAGGGATGAGTAGAAAATGTGTAGGTGGAGAAATGGGGATGTAATAAATTACCTAATAAATTAAACTAAAAGAGGATTATTGGAAATAACTTTCTTTCAAATGTCTGCGCATAAACCAAAAGACGACAGGACAAAACTAGTGATCCATTCGTTAGATTCCTGCATAAAGAAATTGTAGATACCTTTGCTTTACTACATCTTAATGACAATAAAAATGATGGAAACGATTGCAGTGCTGAAAGCTTAAACTCTTTAACTGCTTCAAATAAATTAAATCCCCAATTCCGAGTTTTGTAGTACTTTGGTCCTGAATTGAATTATTGTGCTTAATTTTCTGGTTGAACAAAACCTTCGTCCGTTGATTTGTTGTGCCAAAGGTCACTCTCTTCGGTTCGGTTTTCCTTCCTTCCCTTGCAACTAACCAAAGAGTGGATGGCTTTTCGACGCTCTGGCACTCTTCCTAATGCCGTTCGTAAAACGGCCAATTACTTAATTCAACTCACTTACACGCACCGTCGACCGGACCGGAATTACACCAAAATTACCCAAACGTGGTGCACCGCAATCAAGTTGCAGTCGGTGAACTGCATACATATTCAATGGTTATAACGCACGTCAAATCCAATATCTAAAATCTAAAACAATGGGAATTTATTCACATGTGAAATGTCTCGTAGTTGAATTCTTGTTGAGGTGTTGAAGCACACACGTATAATAATTAACCGCGCGGCGTAGAACAATGTTAAATGATTTTTGCTGTTAATGGTTGCATTAAGTGTGATATAGTAAATTCCTTTTTGGGGAAGTTGCGCATATTTCGCAGGCCTTTAATGCGCCTCGCACGCGCTGCGTCCCGCATAGTTGCGAGTTTCGTTCGCGAGAAGCACTTCCGTTTGCTCTTCGTGCTTTCGAAGCTTCAACTTGATGGAATGCCTCAGGCACGCAGCAGACCAAGGATCTAGATCTAGATCCTTGAGTGTATGGTGTGCGAGCTGCAAATCTACAATTTTGCTTCAAGGGTGCTGAAATTCCTTCTGCAAGTGGAACGTGCAAGTGGTGTGACTAATGCTGATCTATCTACATGTGGGGAATACAAGTACATATTGTATACAACTATTAACATACAGTATGGTTTTATTTAAATAAAAAAATTTAAAAAACACTAAAAATTGTAACAAACCATTTTAAAAAATTTGACTTATTCATGTTTTACATTTTTTTTAAATTCATTTTTGGACACTTTGTATATTAAAATTTAAAGGACAAGTAGATTACATTATTATATGTCGTAAAATGTCTCCAAAACATCACAGTAATTTGTTTTAGTTTTAGGTTAAATTTTGAAGAAAGAAATTAAATTGTAACTTTAATTGGTTAATGAATGTAAAATTTTTTAAAATTGACAATATGACGATTTTGTACAAATGTACGTGCATGCAAGGATTTGTGAAAAAATGTCCTCTGCATGCTAAAATAACTCGTAGACAAAAAAGGATAAAAACCAACGCTGGAGGAAACTTTACGCCCTTGGTTCTTTGCTGCGTACTTGGAGAATTATGATGGCTAGCAAAATTGCCTTCTGAATATCAACGAACTTCCTTATCATAAAGAAGAAATTAAGATGAACGACGTTCGGAACATTGTTGAAATATTTATCAACGTGTCTTTTATATATTTTAAAGTATCAGGAATTTTATTTTTTTAAATATACCAACTAAAAATGTTCAAATTTAAAAAAAAAATATATATACATTTTATTTATACTGGGTAGCGGAGTAGTTGATAGCTTATATGTGTGGATGAACGCTTGTTGATCAAAAACTTCAGGTTCAAATCTCAATTGTTGTAATTTTTTTTTTGCTTTTAACAATTTTTTTTTATTTAGTATTAAATTTTTAACGTTATATTTTATTGTTTTTATTATAAAAATCATTTCACAGACGAGTAAAGCGGTATAATAAAAATTATTGTGTTTTATCTGTAAGATTAGTTGCCTACAGTTAAAACTTATAACAAAACAACCAAATATTTTATTAAAATTTTAATTTTTTTTTTAATATATCAATATTTTTATCACAAAATGTAACAGAGGTACTCCTCAGTTTAAGAATATAAAACAAAAAAAATGTAATTTTTGAGATTCGAACTCGGAATTTTCTGATCAACAAGTCACGATCTTAGCGTTTGAGCTACAAAACCAGTGCGGAAATACTGAAAATAAACATACTATTAATGTAAAAATTAATAATTTACTTTTAAATGAATTACAATAAAATTAAAATTATCCTGTTATAGTAAAGTATGTGGAATATACACAAATAAAACCCCAACAGTATTTTAAAGTTTTTAATTCTTTATCATTTGAAATAAATTACAGTCACACAGACGGCAGAGAAAAACTGGAGTGTTTGAAAACATTAAAAAAAAACGTAAATAGAAGAAAAAAAGACTTATATTACACTCACTGAAAAAAGTAAAATCCTTATTTTTCACTATCGCTTTTTGAGCAACAAATAAGCAACAATTTGTGTTTATATAAAAAAAATAATACATAATAATAGATTCAATAATTCAATAATTCAATAATAATAATTCATAATTCAGAACAAACCAACAAAATAAAAAAAAATATACTTGATTGATTAGAATCAATTAGTATACCACTCTATCCTTAATTATTATTGGAAATATTACAATTCACATACATTCTTTAAAATTCAATATGATTCTCATTCCACCAACCACACAAAATTCGTTTAAATCGTTCAGTCATTACGCATATTTTCCAGTTTTGTTTTCTTTATTATTAAATATATATGTACAAGTTTAATTTTAATCATTCAATCATCAATCTGTTTTAATCTCAACAGCAATTAGCAATTGCCATCCATGCAAATTCACAGAAATACAGAATACAGACTTTTTCATAATTTTAGTATTTAGTTCTTACTTAAAACACCTTTTAAGTTAAAGCCTTTATTAAGTTATCGGAGAGCAAGGTACAGAGTTCCTCCGTGTTTGTTATAAATTTTAATAAAATCTTTGTGATTAGCAATTTGTTTTTGTTTACTAACAAATCAAATTAACAAAAAAACTCTCAGTTTTAACTTTTCAATATTGGCAAGTATGATTAACGGCAAGGTTTCAGCAAATTTTGTTATAAACAAATTTTATTAATTATTATAAATAATCAATGTAAATGTATCTGTATTTGTATTTGTAATTGTATAGCATATATATTATTTAAGTACATTAAATACATAGTTAGGTTTAGGTTTTCAATGTTAACTTGATTTTTTTAAAGTTAAAAACGTATACAATTTGTTGTACTTTAGTTCATCTGTTCATCTCATCTTCAAATTTCAAAAGTTTGTTAACCTTCAAATTTATAAAAATTTGTAAAAACTAATATAAAACAATTTCAACAAAAACAAGAATTAAATAAACGTATACAAAGTATTTAAGGTTAAATTTTTTTACACAAAAAATTTTTGTTTCTTAATAAATTTCAGAGGTTAGTTTCTAACAAAAAAAAGTTAAGAAGAGATCAATCAATGCTTTAGACTTTAAACTTAAAGCATAAATTATAAGAAATTATAGTTGTGTGTAATTATTAAATTAATAACGTTAATAAATTTTGAATTAATCAGTCATGTTTGTCCTGTTTTGATTAAATTAAAATAATTTTTGATGTTTACGCTTTACGCTAATAAATTACATACCTAATATTTTGCACATTCGACTTATGTATATTAAGCTATATTTATATAATATAATTATTACTTAAATTACAATTACGTGTTTTGTTTTTTTGTTTTCATTCAAAAGCAAACAAAAAAAATTACCAATAATATTTTTTGGTTAATTTTTTTTCTGTAATTGTTACTTAATATGTCTATACATGTAATTACGTTGTATAATATCAATTAATTACGTATATTAATTACTTAATATAAATAGGAGTATTTCAGTTGTGTTTTTTCTTGTCATTCGATTACGTATATCGTTCTGTGTGTTTTTACTCACACAATTTTGTTCATTTTCTTCAGTTTCCAAAAAAAATAAAAATCAGTGATTTTATAATTTTTTTCCGATAATTATTAAAAAAAAAATCTAGAGAATTATGGCACAGTTACACAGTATTCTTAAGTGAAACTGTTTAATATTTACAATTTTCTCTTTCTTTTTGTTTGTTATTATTAAACTTTTTAAATTTTTTCGTAAAATTTTGCATCCTTGTCACTGATTTTTAATTTTTTTTAATGTTAATAATATATATAAATACGAAATACTTTGGATTACTTATTAATTCATAATTTATCTTTACCTCACATTTTACGTATTTTGTTTTTACTGACAAACGCCAGGAACGTTTTTTTTTTTGATGGCGCATCTTTAGTTTTTAGTTGTAGTTTAGTTTACATAATTTTTAAATATATTATAATTACTGTCTATATCATTTTTATACACCTACATTTAAAAGTATACACAATTTTCACAAGTTGGGTCCAAGTTTGGCGTAGTACGTATTATAAGTATCGTGATTTTCCGCGTTTCTTTCATTTCATCACTAATTTTTCAAATGTGGATGTATTTGTTGATTGTTGATGTATCCAAATAGCTTGATGACAAAAACGTGGAAAACGTTACGTATTTTTGTTGATTAGCAAATGTGTAACTTAGTGTCAAACCGGCGAGGGTTTATAATGTTTTTGTCGAGTTTTATCTGAAACAAAAAAAATATGCCAATTAGAAATTATATTAATTTTTTCTTTTAAAAAAATAATGAATACCACAAACTTTTTTTTAAATAAGATAATCAAAAGATTAATTTTAAAAATCTAAATATTTTTTTATTTTTTTTGTTTATTTTTGTTGTGATTATTTATTAAGATTTATGATTATAGTATCTACATATTGCTGCAATAGCTCTTGAGTATTTTGTGTATTTTGTATGTTTGTACGAGCCAAGATTTGATCCAGGGTTGTATGAATTTTTTGGGAAATTTATACGAGTAGTTTAAGATTGAGTTTAGGGATGATAGAAACAACCCTGAACAAACTAGGGGTTTTATTCAAACGTATTGCTTATATCGTTGCTTCCGAAAGTCGAGTGCCTTCGTGATGGTGCTCGAAACAAGCGAAGATATTTATTTATCCAGACATATATAATTTCCTTGGCTCTATGAAATTTGTCGCGCCATTTAACTCTTCCACAGTGGAGGAAAACCATGCAGGAAACGCCAGAGTGCTGCAAACGTTCAACACAAGCATAAATTTTCAATGTGTACGTTTTGGATTACGTTTTCGTATATAACTGTTTTGATTTTTATCCAAATATCAAACAAATCGCATAAAAAAATCTACTGGTCTAAAATTATTCACATTTTTATTTTGTATGTTTGTTGTTATATTTTGATTTTTGTTGTAATATTGCAAAGATTTTTTTTTGTAATCCAACAACTTGCGCTTGAATTACGAGCGAATTGTAAGTGTGGAAGTGTTGAATGAAGATAAACTGGCGGCGGACGTGGGCGCGCGCGTGCGAAAAAAAAGGGGAAAGAAAAAAGAGCGGGCGGCGAAGATAAACCATAATTAGTCCCGGTGTCATTTACACTTGTTATTTAAATTTAAAGTGGCGCGAACGTTTGCCAGTTGCGTTCATATGCATGGTTTGTATCTTTTTTTTGTTTTTATTTTGGTCCAGGACAATTTTTCGCGTTGGAGATAGTAGCGTGCAATAGCGCGAATACGAAATATACGAAATACGGAACGCACATCCAGCATCTCGGTGTCACCCTCGTGCAGAGAATCCTGTTATTAGGATAAACGACCGGAACGCAAATACATATTTATTGTTACAATATATATAAATCAGCTTAGTAGAATCAGGACAGAACACAATGATACCAGAAAATACGTTGGGAGTTTTTTTTTAAATATTTTCGGTGACAAAATGGAAACTATTTTTAGATTTTTGGGTAAAAATAATTAAAAGTTAAGGTATTTTAAATAATAGACAAAAAAAGAACGGGGGGAGTCTTGATTTTTTAATTTTCTCTGCGGTATTACCAACACTGTTAGTTAGCTTAGAAAATAGGAAGGAAAAGAACGGGGATTGTTTTTTTTTTCAAATCATTGAAAAGGAGATGAGGGAGGAATAGGAGAAATAGAAACATTGTTTTACTTTTGATCTAGAACCAATGAAACATAATAAAGTAAACAGCAGCAATGTGGAAAGGTAACAATTTGTTATAAAAATTAAAAATAACTGAAGAAGAACGGGGATTATTTTTTTTTAATATTTGTATTCTGTTTTTTGCTTTATTTTGGCTTTTGATGCTCCAAAGAAGATTTTTAAGCAAAATATCGGCATAAACAAGGAAACATTTTAAAGGAGATGAGGGAGAAATAGAAAAAGAAGAGAAATTGCTATAGATACTTTTGTTCTACAATTAATGAAACAAACTAAAATAAACGGGGAAGTTTTCTTCATGGTTTTTCGTTTGTTTTTATTTAACTTAAAAGCAATTTTGGTAAATTAACATAAGAATGATAGGGAAGAAGAGCAAAGTGGATTTTGTGTTTTTAAAAAGAAGGAGAGGGAAATGAAATAAAAAGTAAAAACTTGAAACAAAGCAAAACCTGAATCACTTTCTCTTTTTCTTTGGAAGAAATTTTGATAAATCTACGCAAGCCAAAGTTTAAATTTAAAACTTTTGATATATATTTTTTTATATCAAATTTTGAACCATAAACGAATTGAACGTAAAACAGAGAGAACGGCGACGGGTATTCAAAGCCTTGAAACGAGCAAATTGCGTATCGTTCCCGAGCAATTACTCATGTCCTGCGAGGTGATATACGACATGGTCCAGGTGTTTCAGTGTTCCGCCGCCGCTACCGAGCCGCCTCCGCCGAACAGGAGGCAGGAGTGCGCCTTCAAACGCTTGCACTCCTCCCAACCCAAACACGCGCAGCAATACGTCTCCCGTTTTACAAAGATGCACACACAAACCAATTTTCGGTATTTTCCTATTTCACATTCGCAAATAAACTTCTGACTTAAATTCGGAAATTTACAATTACAACAACGTACAATTAATAAATATCTGAAAGGTGAAATAAGGAATCTAAATGTAAAATGTATAAATTATTAAGTATTGTAAGTGACTTATTAAGTTTAAAATTTGCTTCTTAAGATTCTCAAGAAGAATATTCTGCCTACATTGCAAGTTGGAAGTGCTTGGTGAGGTTGTTGGTGAGGTAAGTACGTGGTACATTGCTAGACACCACGTCGCACGACGAAATAAATTGAATTATGAGATTCCGAACGAGTTTACATAATGTTAATGCAAATCAATTGCCGACGACTACCGACCGGATCGTAAATCAATTTGCCATAGTTTGAATTTGCTATGGTGAATATGTCGCCATCGCTGCGGTTACGAAGAGACGAACAGAGATGCAGATGCAGATACATGTTAAGGCGCTTGTGTGCTTCCAAGCCATGATTAATGTTTACGCTGATGAATTATTGTCTTTGGTTTTCGGTATGTTCGTACCATGATGCGTAAGTAACAATTCGATTAATCAACAAACATACTTAACTGAACCAAGCCAATAACACCTACGCATTGTATTTGATTTTTTACTTTTACAATTTTAAACAAAAAAATTTAACTTTAAAGAATTTCAGCCCCTAACTTAGTACCTTAGCACGTAAAAGTCACCCCAGTATTTTTTCCTACTTGATATTTGGTGTGTTTTTTGTTGGTGAATGTTGTAGGTTGTAGATGTTGTGTTGCGCTTGAGGAATGGCGTGCTCACCAAAAAAAAAGAAGAAGAACGAGGTGGTACACACACTAGCACGCCGTTAGGGGTTGGTTGACGCGAAAGCCGGCACCCCTTAGCAACGGCCGAGCAAGGCAATCCTTCACGGCTGCAAGACGTAAAACTCGTTGCTATGGAGATAAATCTCCTATCTTTCTAACCTAGCAAGTTTGTAATTGGCTGCTTTTGCGTTCTTTTCGTGTTTAATTTCGTGTTAATTCTTTATCATTACTCACTAACAAAGAATTACAAAATTACAAAATTTACTTTTAAAGTTTAAAGTTAATTTCATGATTTTTAAATAAAGTAGGTACTTAAGTAATGATTGAATTTTAAGGGTTTTGTGTTGGAGGTGTTTAATGTTTATAAATAAATAGTGTTATGTTATAGGATATAGGCTCTTGAGAGGAAATAAATAATAGGTAAACTAAACGTATGTAAATTGTATCCCATCCTCAATCCCGAGATTAAATTCCCCTCACGATAGCGCGAATCCCATTTATCCTGGCCGGTCCGCGCGCACATGTTATACGAAATAGAACGCCGGTTCTAGCAGCGACGGCGGCTACGGCGGTGGCAGAGGCGGCAGCGCGTCCGTGAGGTCTCACCCTCAAGATGGATCGCCCGGTTTCTCCGCAGTATACTTTCAAATTAGTGTTATTGTACTGCCGGCAGCACGGCTCGACTACCTACTACAAATAATGTGTGTCTGCCCTTGCAATTTCTTCCAAGGCATGCAATAAAAGCTAACAATTAAAAAATTTTGGTAGTTACCAAAAATAGCAAATAACGGTGTTTGCTATTACCATAATAAAATCTATATTCTATACAATACAGACAAAGAAAATCAAGGTAATGTCAGGTAAAGTGTAACGGTAAAAAATTTCGGCGTTTTTGCACAAAAATTTTGCGTAAAATGTTCAAGGTTTCTTTTTATTTTTTTTATTATATTTTATGACAAACAGCAGTTGTTCAAACGTTCAAAAAGCTCAAAAGCTCAAAAGCAAAGAAGTGCAATAAGTCAAAATGCACCATCTGCGGTCGAAAACGCAAAAAAAGTACGCGGACTAATCTAATTGCTTCCCAAGCCGCACGCCATAAAACCATCCACCAAGGCTGGTGAAGCTTCAAGTGCTTGGAGTACCCAAGAAGTTTTCAAGGCGTTGCATGTGTACGAGAGGCGAAGACACGACCACAAGAAAACCGCGAGTGTGCCGCGAGACGACGACGGATAGAGACATCTTGCGGGCCGCGGAATACAGAGTCATAAAGCAGGCAGGGCGAGGACATAAATCGCGCGCCCGAACGCGAAAAAGAGACCGCGCTTCATACAAATTCTCAATTAGTCGCTCCGGCTGCGTGCGGCGCGCGTCCCGCGGCTTCTTTATTAAACAGTAAATACCGGGTGCGTAAATTATCGGCGCATGCACCCCAGAGAAAACCACCGCAAGGCTTCACCTTACAGCGCAAGAAGAAGGTAAGAAGCCTTAGTGTGCGAAGAATTATGGCCGTTTTGAGCAACTTTATTTTCGGCTCCTCACTATTAACGCGCGTCGCGACATGTAATGAATATAAATATTGCTATAAAATTTTCGGCTACTTCAATTATTTACGCATTTATTAAAATTACCAGCGTGGTAGGTGTATTATTAACATTGTTGTTTAATGAAGTTAAGAATTAGGTGGTCATGTCATTCAATGTCTTCAAATGTCACAAAACTAAACATACTAATCTTTGTTGTATCTTTATATAATTAATTTAAAAGGAAATTCTGGTTTATTTTAAATAAAATATCTGCAATTTGTTTTGGTTTTTGTATTTAATGCTAAACGTTGTTTATGTCCGACGGGGAACATGCTATCAATGTCTTCGATCTGACTTGACTACTCTTGAAATTCAGTACGCCAGCCAGGACTGAGAGAGTTGAGAAACTGAGAAAACGTCTCCATCTTCATTTTCTCTGGTGCAGTCTACATGGTTTGCAATGTCTTACAAGCAATTAAAATAAATTCAGGGTATTTGTACCCTGAAAATATTGCATCACGTTTTTTGTGGATGTACAGTGGCGACTAGTAATAGGAGGTGGATCGTGGATCAACGCACGAAATCAAAGGACACGAACTTCTTAATTACAACACGACAAACTAAATCTTTAACATCTTTAGTATTTTTTTTTTCATCGGAAAGTATTTAGGTATTTACGGAATGTTTGGAATTTTAAATTGTAATTGACAAGGAGACAAAAGGATTTTGATTAAGGAAGTGATGAAATTAATGCATTTGGATGTTATAAGGACGAAATTTAGAAGATTGTGTAGGGAAATTAATAATACTTGACAAATATGGTAAATAAATAGAAATTAGAAAAAGATAATTGGATTAGTACCGGAGAGATGGATAATATATATTTAAGAAAGGAAGAAAGTTGTAGAAATAAGAAATCTTGGAAGATTAATGAGAAATCTTTGAAGAATAAAGAGTACTAGGAAGAGATATAGAAATGGAAAATAAAAAATACTAATTTAGCAAAAACGAAAATGGAAGCAGGGGTGAAAATTGGAGGAATATTAGAAAAATTGATAAAACTCACAAGGGAAGAAGAAGGAGAGGGATATAATGATTACGGAAGGATAGGAAGAGTTCCAGAACTAAAATAAAGTGAAGGAATCACGAATAAAAGAAAGTTACTCCAAAAGATGAAAGGATATGGCAATTAGAAGAAAAAAGGGAAGAAAATCTAAGTGAAAAAGAAGAAATAGATGGAATTGAAGTATATTGAAAAATATATGAGATAAATGGGAATGATAAGAAGAAATATTAACATTTCAATTTAGTAATAGAAAATGGAAGAGTACAATGAATGGGAAGAATGAAGAATAGCTAGAAGAAAGAAGAAATATTAAAAAATTAAGGAGAAATCTTTAAATAATGAATATGAAGAAAATACCAACTTAGCACTAACGCAAATAGGAGCAGAGAAAAAAAAAGAAGAAATATGTACATTTCGATTATGGAATAATAGGAAGAGTTCAAGAAGAAAGTATTGCAATTTAAAAATAGACGAAATCTAGGTAAGAAAGAAAAAATATGAAGAAATGAAATATATTGATAAAGTCATTAAAAGAATGGAAATGGGAATACAAATATTAAATTGTAATTGACAAAACTGGAAGGAAACATAAATAGAAAGAATGAAGAATATCTAGTCAGCAAAGGACGATATTGAAGAAAGATGAGGAAGCACTGGAAAATAAAGATATTGGACGGTAAAGAAGAAATCACCAAAAATCTAAAAGACAATTATTGAAGAAGCTAAAAAATTGTTTCTTCAAAAAGAAGATACTCAAACAGAAAAATGAAGAAAAGTGAAAATGTCAGATAGATTTATGTAGAAATAAAAACAAATTAAAATTAATGAAATTTAAAAATTGTGATCTTTGCAAGATAAAAATTCTCGACATAGCAAAAATTGTAACACGACAAAATAAAAATATTGAGAAATGGGTGTAGAAATCGTAGGAAAAAGGGATGAACACGCGCAAGCGAAGCGATATCTCATAGATGCTCCCTATATTCGTACCCGTTTGTCGCAATCAACATCCGGTTTTCCAGTCTAGTGGAGAAAGAAGTGAATTTGTAGCGCGCGCCCGAACCCGAAAATACAACATGCAAAGGCCAGCAAAACGCATTCGTATCCCATACACTTATTCTTATTCCCATTCCGAGCTCTACAACACACTAGCTACTAGTAGCAATCTCTTTTATTTTATTTTGCGCCTCGAGCTTTTTGCGCCCGGGGTGTCCGGAACCGAGCGTATTTGTACTTTTTAGAAACGCCGACTTTTTATAACAAAAAGTGTATTGTGCTTTCCAGGATTTCAACATCAACAAACAGAGTCGTGAAGTCTACACACAGAATCAGCCTAGAAGTTTTTGGAAGGAAGCTTTGGAGGGAGTAGGGAAAGCTTCAATCTTGATCTATTTGTTTGGTGATCCCCGTTGGCGGCAAAACGCCCCTCGAACTTCTTATCGCAGGCCTGCACTTCTCCAGCTCAATAAAAGACAACGCACGCCAAAAATTCTGCTTGCTTGCAAGCGAAAATGAAGATGAGGAATGATACATAGCGACATGGATTTATCGTTGATAAAATTACAAATTACATAATAATTCAAAAAGGTATGTTTCAAATCTGGAATTTAAATAATTATTTGAATCTATTAGTTAGTTATATAGGTATAAAATATTGAAATAGTAGTGCTTGTTTTAAAGGTTTTTGGAAGACACGTCCCAAATTTGGAATGCAGAGTAAAAGTATGTGCCCTCCTCCCGGTGTACAATATATTGGACTGCGAACGTCGGCCGACGCGGCATTACTCAACTGTAAGCCGGAACAATCCCCCAATTTATCCGTGGCTTGGTATGGCTGCACCTTGCGCGTTTGTGCTAGGGGGTGGTTAGGGATGGCTTTTTGAACAGGCGGATCTCGTTGCGGGATTTGATGAAACTCGCAAACGCGCAAACCCGCTAATCCGACCGGTTAACTAGCTTTTGCGAAATAGATACGCGATCCGAAAAGTTTAATTTACAGACGTGCGTAAATAAAGCACGCGCCTGCGGCATGGCGATACCGCACAACAAACACGGGAGCCGATGATTATAAATCAAATCGGAATTTATTGCCCACCTCGATTGAAAATGTTACCCCGTTCGTTCGGCAGCAGCTTTAAATTGGGAGCGTCGTCATCGATCATTTGTGTTGTGAACGAACGCCGCCAAGTCGCGAAGGACAAGTTTGCGAAACAAGTAATATCGAAATCGATCCGTCGGGAAATAAGTTTTTCAATGCGAGACGTGCCGCTGAGAAAGCGAGGAACGCATCGATGGCAAACTGAATTGAAAAAGTTATGGCGCAAAAAAAACACAACAACTTTAGATGGATATAAAGAAGTTTCGGGGCGCGCTGCAGTTTCGTATTTATTGAGTTTCAAGAAAATTCACGAAACGGCGACTTTGGGAGACACAACAGGAATAGAAATACTTTACCACTCAATATACAGGATTTAACAAAAATTTACAAAAAATAAAAATCTAAAATTTTTTTGGCGTCAAAAAAATTTTATTTTAAATTTTTTATTTAATATCTATTTGTAGATGGTGGTGGTGGATAACATTGTAGATGTGTAGATATGGATAAGTCTGGATAACAGTCGGGTTTTCATGGCGCAGAATGCGACACAACGGCGACGCCCGTCACATTGCTCATTCTTCGCGCACTCAGCACATTTTAAAATGTATCAGCTCCAGCTATAAAATTACAATAAGTTATGTTGCCACTGCAACCTTCGTATTTTTGAAACTCAAGGATTTGTTTTATGTCCAAACTATTTTCTAAGGTTTTTTGGTGGTTCTACATTTGTTACCAAAACCCTGTCGTGTTCAAACCACATAAAATCGAGGATTACTAATTGGATTTTTTGAAGAATAACAAATTTCTTCAAAAGATTTAAACGAAAAACGCAAGAAGAGATAAAGAACAGATGCTGTTGTAAAGGACGAGCCACTTGCCTGCCACTTTTCGGTGTTTTCCACCATCATAATTGTGATTTAGGTGCACGCAAAATGTGCTCCAACAAGATGAAAAGCCTCAAATGAAGGGGGATTACTGTTCTTTAATGTAACCAAGTAACAAAACACAAAAATTATTTGAAAAAAAAATAACCGCAACACAAAAATAATTATTTTATTCTCTGAATATGAGGGTGGAAGCGAATTCCACAAAAAATTATTGTTTAGATTTAAAATGTCATTTATTAGATTTGGTCCAGTAGTTTTAATCCCGGGGATTTTTATATTTATAAAGGAAGCTGGTGAAATTCCGCGATTTGTAACAATATAGGAAATCATTATCATCGCAGACAGATAAACAAACGTATCGCGTTTCGCCAAACGGAAGTCATCCCGGGATGATTCATGCATGCGGATTTATTACGTACACAACTAGGATTTTAAACACAGACCAATGTGGAGCAAAAGTTTTTGGTGGAGATAGAGAAAAATATATCCAAACAAAAAACGGTGAAAAATTTATTTATTCAAGTTTAACCCATTGAACACAACCGCAGCACAACAATTCATGCATCAACGAATAAACCAACAAATATGAGAGTATGAGAATATGAGAAGGGAGGCAGAAGTTTTCTCTCAAGATGTTGGGATGTGGTTTTTGGAATTGTGCTTTGGAAGAAAACGAAGCCATTGTGATATCCGGACAGTGATGGAAATTGGTAATGATATACGTCTGGCGTTCCACCTAAAAGTGTACAATAAAAAAGATAGAGCGCAAATTTAGATAATGCATATATTTCGCAGACGCATAAATCAACGGATGCGAGTTTTCGCCCCGAAAAAGAGAAGCTGAAGAAGAAGGAAGCGGGGAACGCTCTCGAAAACTTCGCATACAAATCATACAAATGGTTTTCGGCATATCGCAATAATACAAATTTACTAATGTAAAAATCATGAGATGATATTTATATTTATTATTTCCTTCTAAAAGGTTTGTTTGCTAACTTTTCAAATTTTATTAAGTTTACTGTCTACGGAACAGGTTTGTTGGTAGATTTTTAAGAATTTTTAGTGAATATAAGGTTTAATTAGTGTACAAACTAGTTTTAAACTTGTTTAAGGGTTGTATTATTATCTTAAGTGGGTTTAGGGATGGTTTTTTAAAGATTTCATATTTAATAACAACCACATAAGGATAATAGACATGTATTAGAAGTAATTTAGACAAAAATAGGAGGTGTTACTATCAGTTTTAGTGTTTTCCCTGTTTTCTTAATTATCCAATTTTTTTTTTAAATATGGATTTTGTAAATTGATTTTTAGGGTTTATTGGGAACTGTAAAGAAAATTTGGAAATCTTATCTTAATTGTAACTATCTTTCTTAGGTTGCTGCTAATGAATCAATATTGAAGCTTAGCCTGATTTCTATAAAATATCTTTTTTTAAACAGGGATTTCACTAGAAATTTGTAGGTACCTATTGGGAGCTATATGAAAAATTTGGAAACTTTATCTTAATTCTTAACGTTGTTCTAAAGTTGTTGTGATTACCACAATTTTGAAGATCATTTCGGAACTTGTAAAAATTGATATTTTTAAACACCGGCGTGAAGTTAGCACCAAACGCTAGCACCAAATTCTCCATAAGAAACCTTAAGGAAATTTAGAAAAATGATGATAACTTTTTTTAATCATCATGTTTCCGTGTAAATTTTATACC
>JARJDS010007388.1:0-41867 GCA_030264155.1 Atheta pasadenae
AGCAAATTTTTCGTGGAGTGTTTTTACAAAACGACAAATTACTTGAAAAAGTGAAAAATTTGGTGAAAAAACAGCAAAAATTGGTCAACTTTGAAGGCTAAAATAAAATACTTCTAGGTTGATTCAAGGGTTACAATAAAATGGAAATGAAAGACGAACTCTTTAACTACAAAAGAAAAATAAGAACATTAGAAAATATTAATTAGGGGGCTGGATATAGCAGTTTCCCTGTGCTGTGTTTTTAAAAAATAGAGAAATTGGTCAACTTTGAGAGCAAAAATAAAATACTTCTAGGTTGATTTAAGAGTTGGTATGAAATGGAAATGAAAGATCAACTCTTTATCTACAAAAAAAAATTAAGAACAGTAGAAAATATTAATTAAGGGACAGGATAAAGCAGTTTTCCTGCGGAATGTTTTTACCAAATGGAAAAATTGGTTAACTTTGACGACAAAAATAAAATACTTCTAGGTTGATTAAAGGGTTGAAATAAAAAGAAAATGAAAGATCAACTCTTTAACTACAAAATAAAAATAAAAACAGTAAAAAACATCAATAAGTGGGCAGAATATAACAGTTTTCCTTCTGCGTGTTTTTAAAAAATTGCAAAATTGCTCAACTTTAAGAACAATAATAAAATATTTCCGGCATAATTCAAGGCTTGAATTTAATATCAATTAAAGATATACTTTATATCAACATAAAAAAATTAAAAAAATCAAAATCGGATAATTATAACCCATAATATAAACAATTTTCTACAGCGTGCACACAAAAAACCAAAAAATGACCCAACTTTGACAACCAAAATAAAATACTTAAGCGTTAATTTAATAATCATCCATAACACTACATGAAAGAACAACTCTTACACTACAGATAAAAATTTAAACCAACAAAATCAAACAATAAACAACAAAGATACAACTAAATAACTTTCATCAACTTACCATTGCTAGTAAAATTATAAGCCCATATCCCATCAATTCCAGGACGTATATGCCGATGGCAAGAATCAGCCACGGCCGAAAGCTGCAACATCATAGGCCCTCCAGGAAGCGGCGGCTTCCCACCATCTCCAACAGGAACCGTAAACGTCGGCACAATATTATAAATGAAACAATGACGTAAAGTATCAGTGCTTTTCCTCGACGTGGGCGAAGTAATCACGTACACCATATCATTTTCCTGCCAAGCTCCATGACAAGTATATCCTTTGATCAAACCGAACCAAAATAATTAAGATCAACCCTTAATTAATTAAACTATAAACTAAAATTACCTTTGATAGGTTGTTGCACACAACCAGTTCGAAACTCCATGGTTTCAGTCGAACCGCCACAACCAATCGCCAAACTGTCAAATGTGGGCGACAGACATTCAGGACTCACAACTCCACCCCCAGGACCATTATTAACCGGCATATCTAGGCCTTAAACACTCATTTCAATAAATACCAAAACAAACGACCACAAAACACAAAAAACAAAACACAAAACAAAATTTGTTTTTTATCAAAAAAAAAAACAAAAAATTACCTGTAGTTTGTTGTTGGCGACGTTTACGACGTTCAGTCACAACTGGGGGTTGATTATTAACAACATACCTCCCTAAATTCGGGCATTTCTTAGGGTGTAAAGACGTAGCTACAAAAACAAACACAAAAAATTAGTCAAAACATCCATGACTACAACTAACAATAAATTTAATCCTTTAAAAACCCAACAGGGATGAAAAGGAAAGCAGCTTACTGATCAGTGTCGTGTAGGGAATTTCCGCCGGATCGAAATGCCTACAAGCGTCGTCGGGATTATCCTCGTACGTTTCGGATTGCTGGATCTCGATGACGTTCGAATCGCGTTTGTAGAACACCATACAAACATATCCGCTATCACTACAACACAAAAAGACACATCACAAAACCACCCTTAGCATCAACCCAAATAAACCCAATCAATAATAACCGAAACACTCACCATCCTGCTGTAATATGCGCAACGATTTGCGTCTTCTTCTCTTCTTGACTTTGCAGAATGCTATGACAAATCACCCGCATCTCAGTATTGGGATTCCTTTGATCCTGCGACTCGAATCCAAACTCCTGGAACCCAAACTGCTGCACCGGCTGCACGGGCTGCACAACCCTATTGGGCTTAGGTTCTTCGTCCAGGATCTTCAAAGTGGCGTTACGTTGCGAGAACTTGTAGGTTTTGCGATGGTCCAAGGACAACCAAGTGTGATGGTTGGTAATAAAAGATGGGAACTTGCACCGATTGTGGTGGTTATCCATGACGGTAAATTTCATGGTGCGACTGCCTTCGAACACGTTGGATAAGCCTGTGCAGGTAGCATCACCGGATTGGGCGATGTGATACACGGTTTTCCCTTTTTCGGTTGCTTTCTGGTAAATGAAGCAACGATATTGCTCTTCGTCGGTGAGCATTGAGCGTCGGTTACCTTGCGAGATGATTTTACCGATTAAATATTTCGTGGAACCTTCTTTCCATGTGGCAAGGCAGACTAGTTCTTCGACTATAAATATAAACACATTTTTTTGTTTGTTTTGTTTTTTTTTGTTTAGGTTTTGTTTTTCTTACCGTTACTCTCCGTGCTTGGAATGTCAGGGCACGCTTGATATTTAAGAACAAGTCTTGAGTCATCAGTGCAGGATTCGGCTTTACTCGGTGGATTACTGCAATCACCTGCACCGCGATTGTAACTGAACGCGAAGGGTGCACTTTTGAAAGGACAAGGAACTGGAGCGGCTTTTCCTTCAGGATGTTTACGGAACATGCTGTATAAGGGTGCGTCGCCGGTTATTCCATAGCAGATCTCTTGGAATGATGAATGTGGTTCACAATATGCTAAAATCATACAGAGAATATAAATTTTTTTGTATTTTTTTTAAATTTTAGTAAAAAAATTTGACTTTGCTTGACCTTGAACTTACTTTCTTTGTATTGCAGGACACTGGCGTGTTTTTCATGGATAGCCATGCATCGATAACATTTATCCACTCTGGAATATATAAATTATTAGTTATTATTCATCCTTTTAATTATTTTTAATCAGAAAAGACGAAAATTAACAAAAAAAATTGACAAAAATCGTAAAAATTGCAAAAAAAAAATTTTAAAATTTAATTTTTTAAAGATAAAGACGCAGTACGTACTTGTCATAAACTAAATATTTATCTCCTTGTTCTTCATAACATTCTCCTTTGGTATCAATGTGGGTGGAGTTGATTTTCAGGTAAGCAAGTCCTGATTGGAACCAAGTGCCGGACCAGGCTTTGGGAAATTCGCATCCACCTGTAAATATTTTAAACATTAGTATTTCGTCCTTTATATTATCATTATTAATATTATTTTGTTCGAAAAAATGATGAAAACACTTAAATGAATTATTTTTTGTCAAGTTTTTTTTTTGATAAAATTGAGCAAGTTTAAAGGTCAAAATAAAATACTTAGAAAATGAATTAGGGGTTGAATTAAAGCACAAATGGAAGAGTAACTCTTTGGTATATAAATAAAAATTAGAATATAGTATTAAGAAAATTTACTGCAGAGATATGGCCATTTTCCTGCAACGTTTTTCAAAAAAAAAAACTGATATACAAAGAAAGTTTAGATCTCAATGTTAGGCAACGTTGAGATCCAAAATAAAATACTTAAGGGATGATTTAAGGGTTAACCTTGGGTAATAATGAAAGAACAACTCTTAAATTATAAAATAAAATTTAGAAATCTAAATTTAGTCTATTTGGCTAGGATTTACAATTAATTTCTTGTGACGTGATTTCAAAAGTACCCAAAAATTTTAATAAAAAAACATTTAAGAACAAAAATAAAATACTTAAGGGATGATTTAAGGGTTAACCTTAATTGAAAATGAAGGAACAAATCTTAAACTACAAAATAAAATTTAGAAACTTAAATTTAGTCTATTTGGCTAGGATTTACAATTAATATCTTGTGACGTGATTTTAAAAATAGCTAAAATTTATAAAACTAACTTTCCTTTGAGAGCAAATATAAAATATTTCAAGGATGATTTAAGGGCTAACCTTAGTTGAAAATGAAAGAACAACTCTTAAACTACAAAATAAAATTTAGAAACCTAAATTTAGTCAATTTGGTTAGGATTTACAAGTAATATCTTGTGACGTGATTTCAAAAGTACCTAAAATTTATATAACAAACTTTGAAAGCAAAATAAAAATATTTAAGGGTTAATTTAAGGGTTGACTCTTACTGGATATGAAAGAACATCTCTTATACTTTTAAACAAAATTTAGAAATCTGAACTAGGACAATTTCGCTAGGATTTACAGCCAATTTTAATTTGAATCTTCTGAATTCCAAACAAAAATTATTAAAGAAAAAACTTTACGACATCCTTGAATAATTCCAATTATCCTTAACATAATAAATGTTTGTATGTTTTACATTGACAGCAATATAATTTTTGTGGTACTTTGATACAGTCTGTGATAATTTACGTTTGTTCGCAGGATCCGCAGCGTTTCGCAATAAAAAATAAAAATATACGACAAGGATAATGCAAGGATAACACCCGACTCAGACTTGGATCTAACTAAAATTCACAACGTAACGAAAACAACGTCGAAGCGAACGCAACGTCGTAAAAATGTTTAATGGACTTTTTTCTTTTTATTTTAAACACAAAATGGCCAAAATCCTTGTTCGTCCTTAATAAAAAAAAACACACACAAAGAACAATACATTACATTACATTATATTCATCAAAAATCAAAAACTGATTTTTTTGGAAAAAAAATTTTCCAGGACGAAAAGGACGAAAAGGACTAAATATTTTAATTTAAAAAAAATTATAATTCGTATTTTGTTCTTATTCAGTGTAGTTTTCATTGTAATTTTTCGTAATTTTTGTAGTTTTTGTAATTCCTGCAGCTTTTTCCAGGATAACGACAAAAATGGTGTCGCAGAGTGTCACGATTTTGCATGAGCACATAAAAACTTTAGTTCCGTGTCGGTGGTTGGCGGTATAGGTAGGCGAATGGTGCGCAAATAGAACTCATCCCTGTCGTCCTTGATATTCCTGCAAGTCTGCGGTAATATTCACAGGCGAATTGTTATGTTTATTCAGCGAGCGAGCGCAACATTGGTTCGAATTTAACTTGTAAGTTTTATGATTATTACCTTCCAACCCCCCTCCCAGGACACAGCAGGAGCGTTGAATGCAAAAGAATTCGCAGGACTACAAAATTTTTCACGCTTACCTAACAAAAACCTAACGTAAACCTACTGAAAGTTAACACACAATCATAAAATATCAAAGTTAAAAACTTTTAGTTCATGAAAAATTTTTAGGTTAAGAAAATACACCATTTGTATTGAGGTTATGTTACCTCCTGTATATTGTGTTGCAAACATTCGAATTACTTGCATTACTTGTTTCGTGTTTGGAGTTTGCATATGTTGTTAGGAAATGTTAAACGCGTTAAGAAATCGTTGTGTTTCCTTGTGTTTTCCGTGTGTATCCTTGGGTATCCTGCGAGTTTCCGGATTTTCATGAAAATTCAAGATTCGCGCCTGCAATGAAAGTGGAAAACTTCTTATCGTACGAATTGTTGAACGCAGTGTGTTCATCTTTTACACAACGGCGCGAATTGTCCTTAAAATAACTCATAGGCTTTTATCTCAAGGATAATTGTAATTTTCGCGTAATTGTTTAAATTTTTGACATCGTTTTTCATTTTTATTCCTTCATTTCGTTCACAACGGGCGTAATCTTGTATTTTTAATTTTGGAAATACTCGTTGAATTTTAAACAGGATAATTAAATTATCCTGAATATTTTAAGCCAGAAATTTTTGGCCACAAAACACGTCGTGGGAAATTACGAATATCTCGGAAACCATTTCTTGTATTTTAATTTTTTAGAAAAGACTTTGTCAATTAAGAGTTGTTTTAATAATTTCACTATGGGGTGAAGTTTAAATCATCCCTTAAATTACTTAAAACTACCCTCAAAGTTAGTGAATTTTTGTTATATTAAAAAACACGGTTTATTAAATTAAACATATTTCATTAAACACTCAGTATAATTTGGTGTTAAAATTTTTCTTTTGTAAACAAAGAGTTGTTCTTTCGTTTGAGACTATGGACAATAATTTCATAATATTGGAAGTATTTTATTTTTTTCTTCAAAAGTGTGAAAACTTACAGATTTTGATAAATTTGAAAATTTAAATTTATTGCAAAAACCTAACCAGGAAAATCGCCAATAACTCAAAAACTATTTAATGTATTACTATTTTTAAAAATTTAATTTGTAGATGAAGAGTACTTCTTTTATGCGTATTGTAGTAAAAATTAAAAATCATCCCCTAAATAGGTTAAAATCACCACCAAATATTACTAGTTTCACCGATTTTACAAAACACGTTTTACTAAATTGCTTATAATTTTTGAATCACTTTGTATAATTTAGTTTTCTTTTCAGGAATTTGTAGTTAAAGAGTTGTTTGTTATTATACATTTAAGTACTGTTCAATACTGAACCCTTAAGTATCTTAAAACAACCCTTAAACTAATGCAAGATTTGTTATTTCCAAAAACACGGTTTACTACAATTGTTATAATTTTTAAACCACTTAGTATATTTTAATTTTCTTTTCATAATATTATACCTAAAAAGTTGCACTTTCGATTGTATACATGCTAAATAAATAAATTCACCCTTAAATGTTCTTATCTAGCCCTTAAATTTGTACATTTTCTATAAATTTCCTAAAAACCAAAAAACACAATTTACTAAAACACTGATATTTCTCAAAACACTTAGTATAAATAACTTTAAAATTTTTTCTTAAATAAATAAAGAGTTGTTCTTTCCAACGAGTCCTAACACAATATTTAAATCTTATCCGAAGTATTTTATTTTAATCATCAAAGTTGAGTATTATTCTAATCTTATTTTCATATTTTGCGGTAACATAAAGATCGAATAGAGTTTCCATGACGACATGATGTACGACTACGTGTATCCTTGCAGGATCTTAGTTGTGAGAGTCCCATGAGCGAAAAGGGGGTTGGAAAGATGAGGGAGAAACGACTCGCAGGAGATGAGAGTTGACTGCATAACAAGCGACCGCAAGCCGAACGGCGTGCGTCTTTAATATTCAATGCGTTCGCGTTTCGCAGGAATGGCAGCTCCGTACCGCTACAGTCGAGACAGGAGCTCGACAGCAGGAGTAGTGGCACAAAGGAAACCCTTCGCTAATGAAGGATAATCTTGTTCTTTGTCGGGCGTCGAGTGCAAAATGGAAAAACACCCGAAAAACAATGGAGAATTACAAAACTACTTAAAACGAGTGGATAGAATAAACAAAACAAGGACTAAAAGGACGAAAAAGACTTCCAAACACTCAAAAAGGACTGGCAAGGACTGTATGTGACACACAAAATTTTTAATGTCATTTTAATAATTTAAAACGAATTTAGAAACAAATAAATTAAATTCTTAAATTTTTTTTAAAAAGATTCAACTTTAAGCGTTAATAACTAAAAAACTAATTAAGTTCATTAATATTTTAAAAAACTAAAATAAAATTTAGTTAATTTAGTTTTTGTGGTAAAAATTTAAACAATTTATACAAAGTGTATCAAAAGTTATAGACAAATTTAAAAAAAGGTACAAATTTTATTTAAAAAAATCTTGATTTACTAATTAATTAATTACGCCTAAACTAATTATAATTAACATATACAATTTATACTGTTTATACACATTTAGTGCCTTTATATAGAGGTGAAAAGAAAACTGATTTATCTTAACCCGTTTAGGAGTTATAACCAATTAAGGTAAATAATTTAAAATCAAAAATTCCAAAAATTTTCATTAAAAGATTCAACTTTAAGCGTTAATAACTAAAAAACTAATTAAGTTAATTATTATTTAAAAAAACTAAAATAAAATTTAGTTAATTTAGTTTTAGTGGTTAAAATTTAAACAATTTATACAAAGTGTATCAAAAGTTATAGACAAATTTTAAAAAAAGGACAAATTTAAAAAAAAAAAAAACGTGAATTACTAATTAATTAATTACGCCTAAACTAATTATAATTAGTATATACAATTTATACTGTTTATACACATTTAGTGCCTTTATATAGAAGTGAAAAGAAAACTGATTTATCTTAACACGTTTAGGAGTTATAACCAATTAAAATAAACAATTTAAAATCAAAACTCAATAAAATTTTTAATCTCAAGTTTTCTCTTATATTTTCCGTATTTTCCGCAGGATTTACGCGTTTTCCTGCTGACGTTATCAAACATTTACAACGGCAACGTCTGTTACGTAAGCCAACAACTGTCGCAAGTTCCTACATCCTCACCCAAAGAGTAAAAACAAATTTTCCTTAAAAAAACAAAAAAATTATCCTTAAAATCCTCAAAAAAAATTAATTAAAAAAATGATTAAACGATGTAATCACACAAAAAAACAAAAGTAATTAAAATCAAAAAAATTATTTGACAAGGATAATTTCGTCCTTTCGTCCTTTCATCCTGAGACATTCAAATCCTTATCCTTCGTCTTAAAACATAATCCCTTATTATCCACTGGTATATTTCAAACCCTGCGGATATTTGTGCTAGGACATTTTTAAAAAAATTATCAAAAAGGATAACTCGCAGGACTTTTTGCTAACAAGTTTAAATTAAAAATAAACAAAAGAATACAAAACAAACAAGTTATATATATTTTTTTAAATAATTTTTTTCTTGTCCTTTGTCCTGAATCCTTGTATTCCAGGATGAGGGCAATAAATCCGTGCCAAAGAACCTCGCATTAAATTACCTCCCCCCCGTATCGCAAATTGATACCCAGACGACGGTAAACACCTGCTGCACATGTCGACGTCATAAAAATATACAGGGGGTTCGGGAAATTTAAGTTTTGCGTAAGGACGATGAAAGAATTTACTTTACGGACGATGCGAAAGACTTGGGTGAATAAATATAAATGAGATGTTATACAAATTGAACAGATGTGTTCCTTGCTTTTGAGTTTGTACAAGTTGATAGGGAATATCCTGCAGGACGAGATTTTACGTGGAGGGGAACAACGAGTTCATCGTTGCCATCCTTCGAGGTAATAAAAAGCTATAAATAATAAACAGAGACGTCGCGTCTGGTCTTAGAAGCAAAGGATGCTTAGTTTGTGGTCCTGGACAAGGATAATATTTATATAAATGGTTTTAAGGATAATTAATTTCAAATACAGAAATTTAGTTTTCGCCAAGAAAAATGATTTTAGTTTTTTTGTTATAATTTCTAAACTGTTCAATAGAATTTATTTAAAATTTTAAACAAGATTTTTAATTAAGTGGTCTCTAATTTGGTGAAAGAAAATTTTAGTTATATTAATTAGTTTTTGAGTTATTTAATTTTAAAGTTGGTAATTAAAAATTTTAAGTATTTTGACATATTTTTAAAATTAGTCTATAACTTTTGTTTCACCCTGTATATCCTTTCGATAAAATTATTGATTATTCTAGAATTCTTGGTCTTTAAAGTGTTGTAAACAAAAATTACTTATCTTTATTAGTTTCTGAGTAATTAATATTTAAAGTTAATCAATTTTTACGTCATAATTTTCCAAAGCAACAAATATTTCGTTAACAATATTTTCAAAAATATGTTGTAACTTCTAAAATAATGAGTCGAATTACTAAAAAATTTTACTACTTACTTTTGAAAAGTTGTTTTATCATTTAGTAAAATCAAAATTAAAATATATTAATTAGTTTTTAGGTTATTTAATTTTAAAGTTCGTAATTAAAAATTTTATGAATTTTGACATATTTTAAAAATTGGTCTATAACTTTTGTTCCACCCTGTATATCCTCTCAAAAAATTTATTGGTAACTCTAGAATACCTGGTCTTTGAAGTTATTGAAACAAAAATTACTTATCTTAATTAGTTTTTGAGTAATTAAAATTTAAAGTTAATCAATTTTTTCGTCAAAATTTTCAAAACAATCAATATTTCGTTAACAATATTTTCAAAAATTTGTTGTAACTTCTAAAATAAGAAGTCAATTTATTTAAAAATGTTACTACTTACTTTTCAAAAGTTGTTTTATTATTTAGTGAAATCAAAATTAAAATGTATTAATTAGTTTTTAGGTTATTTCATTTTAAATTTCGTAATTAAAAATTTTAAGATTTTTGACATATTTTGAAAATTGGTCTATAACTTTTGTTTCACCCCGTATATCCTTTTGAAAAATTTAATGGTAATTCTAGAATACTGGGTCTTTAAAGTGTGTGAAACAAAAATTACTTATCTTACTTAGTTTTTGAGTAATTAATATTTAAAATTCAACATTTTATTCGTTAAAATTTTCCAAAGAAACAAATATTTCGTTAACAATATTTTCACAAATATGTTGTAAATTCTAAAATAATAAGTCAAATTACTTAAAAACTTTACTACTTACTTTTCAAAAGTTGTTTTATCATTTGGTCAAAACAAAATTAAAATACATTAATTAGTTTTAAAGTTATTTACCCTCAAAGTCCAAACTTTAAATTTTACAATTTTTTAAACAAATTTTACAAAAACGTAAATAATTTCTGTAACACTCAATATAATTTTCTAAAAATTTAGTTAAAAATACTACAATACTTTGTTTATTAATTAATGAAAACAAAACTTATTTATCTTAATTAGTTCGTAAGTAATGAACGTTTAAAGTGCATCGATTTCCAGCGTCATATTTTTCTGTTACGAAAATGTCTTTTTTGAAGCTTTTATCGTCGTTTCCATTAGCAAAAAGTATGCATCCCCGTTCGCAGTCTGGCAATTTAGCCACCCATAAACATTATGCACCTTCGGAGGGTGCACGAAATTAGTATAAATGGTAATTAAGCCAATTAAGGCATTTAAAGTCATGGCGTCGGTCGCGCCGCCATCGAAAGAAACGAAAAAAAAGTGTCGCCCCTGCCACCACCATCAACCACCCCCAATGCGCTTTATTTTTATTTGTTTCCAACCAACACATTATGCTTATAAATAACTACAATCCACATACAGGGTGTTTAGTAATTTTTAAATTTTTAAATTAAAAAAAAAAATTACTTATTTAAGGGTTGAAATTTTTAAATTAAATAAAAAATTTAAAACACTTTGTAAATTTAAGTTTGAAGAACTAAAAGCAGTAGAAACCGATGCGGTCGTTAATGAAAGGCAACATAGTCCTGCTTTGGGTCCTGCGGGAGAGGTGGTTGCATTAAGAGGCACGTAGATAATTAGCCGCCATCGCCACCGCCAAAGCTCTGACATTATCAACGTAAACATTCATTTCAAAATCCTGAACACGGGGAAAAGGACACAACACAGATGCAAAGGTTTTCAAATGTTTTTCCTGCTTTTTCCTCAAATCCTGGTGAATATTTTTTAAGAACCGCTGTAATTTTTTTTGTGCAAAAAATAAAGCTTTGAGTATGTGTTGCGTGGATTTTCCTGGCGGTGGATGGAAAACTTTGAATGGCAATAAACTTATTCCTCTTGTGAGTTTTCCACGTCGCGTCGATTCGCTCGCTTCTTCTTGATTTCGCCGATTTGCTTGCGTAATCGGCTAGAACGAATTGGATTTGCTGGTTATATATGTATTAGGCTGGCGCGCGATTGAGAATCGAGGATTGAAAAAGACGCACAAGCCGTGGAAAGCGTGGAAAACCGGAAAACCTGCCGGCGGTGTACAAAACGCTCGCACACGCGCGCTCAAAGAAAAACGATGCGCATTTTTCCCGCTAGAAGTTTTGTATGCGTATGTGGGGAAAACATTTATGCAAAGGAAATATGCCAAAGCAAAGGAAGAAGAAAAGCGTAAAGATTCGAAAGGAAGTTAAAAAAAATATTTAGGAAAAAAATTATTAGCATTTTTTTGACTATGAAATTTTTTTTCTTTAAAAGAAAGAAATTTAATAATAATGTAACAAGTTTAAAAATTAATAACTTTAAAACTAATTAAGATAATTAATTTTTGTTTTCACTAGAGGAAAGAACAGTTATTGTAGTTATATTAAAAAATTTAAAACTAAAATTATAGCGGGTGTTTAAAATATTATAGACAATTTTGTGAAAAAATGCAAAATTTATACAAAATAAAGTTTGAGATTTAATTAAAAAATAACTAATCATTATATTTAACTTTACGTAAAATAAATTTATTAAACAACTAATTTTAATTGTTCAAATAAAATTTGAAGATCGTACGATGAAAATTACAAAAGTTATTGTTATTTTTCTAAACAAAAACCTGAAGATTTAATATTTCTATTTATTCAAATTAATGTTTTGCTTTAAAAATTAATTACATAAAAACTAATAAACATAATTAATTTTTGTTAACACTAAATGAAAGAACTGTTATTGTAGTAATATAAATAAATTTAGAACTTAAAATATACCGGGTGTTTGAAATATTATAGACAATTTAGTGAAAAAATGCTAAATTTATACAAATTAAACTTTGAGATTTAATTAAAAAATAACTAATGATTATATTTAACTTTACGTTGAATATATTTATTAAGCAACTAATTATAATTATTCAAAAAAAATTTGAAGGTCGTACTATAAATATTACAAAAGTTATTGTAATTTTTCGAAACAAGAACCTTAAGATTTAAAACTTCTATTTAATCAAAATGTCCTAACTTTAAAAATTAATTATAAAAAACTAATAAAGATAATTAACTTTTGTTTACACATAAAGATGATACAGTTACTGTAGTTTTATAATAAAATTTATTAAAAAATTATACCAAGTGTTGGTAAAATTACATAATTTTTTGTAATTTTCAATTAAAAAAATGAAAAATCAACTTTGACGTTAAATTAACACAAAACTAATTAATATATTTTACTTTATATAAAACACAGTTATTACTACACTAATAATTTATGTGCAAAAAAAATTTGAAGGGTATACAATAAAAATTATAAAAGTTATAGCATTTTTAGTAACATCTCCCTAAACACACTAAAATGTTTTGGTACTTGTCAAAATTAGTAATGACTTTAAATGTTAATTAAAAATTAACGAATGAAGATATTATAATTTAGTTTAAAGCATCTTATAGACAATTTATTTGTTAATAACACATAAAAATTTTATAATTTTATACTGAGTGTTGTAAACGTGGGATATAAAATAGTAAATCAAAACAAACAGTTGTTTATATCAACTTTGACGTGGAATTAACAAAAAACTAATAAATATATTTTACTTTGTATAAAACACAGTTAATACTAAACTAATAATTTATGTGCAAAAAAAATTTGAAAGACATACAATAAAAATTATTAAAGTTATAGCATTTTTAGTAACATCTCACTAAACCCACTAAACTTTTCTTGGTACTTGTCAAAATTAGTAATGACTTTAAATGTTAATTAAAAATTAACTAATAAAGATATTATAATTTAGTTTAAAGCATCTTATAGACTATTTATTTGTTAATAACACATAAAAATTTTATAATTTTATACTGAGTGTTGTAAACGTGGGAAATAAAATAGTAAATCAAAACAAAAAATTTCTATTTCAGCAAGTAAAGTATTTTTTTTTATTTAACGCTTGACATGGTATTGTGTCAATGAATACGCCGCTAAATTCAAACGAAAAACCATAAGAAAAACTTGTTTTCTGCGTACGCCTTTTTTACGATCACATCGGCGCTCTTTATTTCCATCAAAGGACCTCGAAGGGAGAACGCGAAAATATGAACTCCGCCAAGCTTTTATATACCTCTCGCCACGCCGAGTAAAAGTCCTGGTTGTTCTCAAAGGACAATTACAGTAGCGAAAGGATAACCGGGTAAGAGATACGAGGGTGCTCCAACGTCAAGCACCCTTATCTTTATATTGTCTCTTGGATACGCCACTTTTTTTGCTTTTCATAGAAAAATATTTTTTTCCTCAAAATAAACAACACAAAAACACTAAACTCTTTTGTATCCTTTAACCTTTAATTGTGAATTAAATTATTAAATTTTAAAATTTTTTTTTTTGAATTTTTTTTGGTAAGGGTTGTTTTTCGCAAACACCCTGTATAATTTAGTATAATTCAAGATTCGAGTGAGACAACTAGAGCGCAAGAAGTGCGCGTTGCGATGATGAGCAAGTTATGACCTCGTTCTTTTATGTCCTAGGAGTCCTTGCCGAGTAGAGTCCTTAGAGTCCTTCAGGACGACTTGAGCGAATGGATGCTTATAACCAAAAAAATAAGACGCGCATTTCAGAAATAAACGAAAATGCTGAGGTTACTTAATTTTTTTAAAGAGTAAAGAATAATTCCAAGGATTCGAAATGTTTACTTTTCATTATCAGGACTAATTAAAGCTTTGTTTAGGACTAACACTTTTTTTTCAAGTTGAAAGTTAGGAAAAAATTTAATTTTACAAAAATGATTGTAACATTTACAACACTCAGTGGACTTGTTTAAAAATTTTATGTATTATGAACAATTAAATTGTTTATATTTTGGTGAAAACATAATTAAGATATCTTAATTAATTATTTTTTAATTAATATTTAAAGTTGGTAATGTAATTTTAAAAAATAAGCAATAAATAAATAAGGATCAAAAGTTTAAAAATTAATTACAAATAAACTAAATAAGATAACAATAAAATGTTTTCATCGCTTTAAAAAGGAACTAATTATTTATTTAAGATAAAAAATTTAGATTTTTATAATAATAATTATAAAAGTTATACTTATTTTAAAAACATAAAACATTTCTTGAGAACATACAAAATAAAACGGGTCAAGTCAAAAAATTATTTTAGAAAAATTAATGTCACGTTAACAACACTTGGTATATTTTAATAAAAATTTTATGTTTAATAAACAATTAAATTGTTTATTAAGTAGTTTAAACAAAATAACGATATCTTTATTAGTTAATTGTTAATATTTGTTTAAAGTTCGAACAATAAATTGTTAAAATTTAAAGTAAATTATTTTAAATCCTTACTTTAAAAATTAATTACAAAAAAACTAATTAATATTTTTTGATACACGTTACAATACTTTGTAGACCAACTAATTGTGACTTTGTAATAAAATTTTTATAATATTACGATTAAAATTAAAGAAGTTATAAAAGTTTTAAAATAATTAATTTTTAGTGTTACATTTTTTTGAATTTATGATTTAATTTTTTTTAAAATTAACATCAATTAAAACAAAAACTATAGCATATAATGTAATATTCTTAGCAGCCGTTAATAACACGTCTCGTTGAGAATGCAGAATGCAATTTTTATGATTGCACAGCGAAGGGTGGTTGAATTACAACGCAAAACGTACAAAATAAAAATTACATACGAAACGTGTCAAAAGCTTGGGATATTTTCCAGAATGCGAAAAATCCGTCCGGGGTGCAGCAAAGAAACGTCTAATGAAACTGATTGCTATGCGCGGCGCGTAAATAAAAACACATGTCCTGCAGGGCATGCACCCCCGCCCGCATATTCTGCATGCCAAAAAGGAGTCCTTTTCACCAAAAAAGGACGATGTGCTGTGCACGTACCGGAAATACTATTCCCGTTTTCTACCCCTTTTATACAAAATATTTTACGCCACCCTTGAAAACAACCCTTTGTTTAAACAAAATTATTTATAAACATTTAGCGAGGGTTGTGCATGGTTGGGGGTTGGAGTTGTAAATTGTAAATCTTAGTGTTGCGTTCGCGACTTTATCAGCGACCCTTGAATCGTTGGAATAGTTGTAGTGCGTTGGCGGCGGCGGCGTTAGATGGGTGTGGAGGCAGCGGCGGTGGTGGCGCGCAGATTGCGCGATATTATAATTAACTTAGGGGTTGGTTTGGTCTGGCTGGCGTGTGGAAATGGTGTAATTTAGACAAGGCCGCTTACAATCACGCCTAATTGCGTCTAATGCTGTTTTCGCCACCCCTCTGAGTACGATGAGCATGACGCGCCACCACCACCACCACCCAGATGCGACAGTCTGCGAATCTGTTTGGTTAAAACCATCATCATTGATAAAACAAACGAAAAACCTTAAAAAAACATCCCTTGTATTTCTTTGTTTATTTTTCTGTCTAAAAATTGAGTTTGTTAATTAATTACAAACGAACAAATAAAGATAATTAATTTATTTTTTCACAACGTTATAAACAATTTAAATGGCTATTTTTTAAAAATAAACTCATTAATTTATACTGAGTGTTATAAATGTTATTGAGTTTTTAATAAAAAGTAACAAAAATTTAGAGTTTTAACTTTAATTATTAATTAAAAAATAACTAATTAAGATATTATAATTTACGTTTCACAAAATTATTCCCAAACTAATAAGTTAAACTTAAAAAAAATATGGTAATTTAACATTAAAAATTGTAAAAGTTATACGTGTTTACCCCACAAGAAAAAGTTAAATTATTTATGATTTTTTTAAATTTTTATTCAAACTTAAAATATTAATTAAAAATAAACTAAGTCCAGTAACATAATTTACTTTTCACTAATTTATAAACCATTTAATTGTTAACTAAAAATAAATATTTAGTTAAATTATACTGAGTGTTTTAAATTTTATGTTAATTTTACTAAAACAATGCAAAAAATGTACTAATTTACAAAAATATCAATAACTTTAATAATTTATATCGTACATTGTTTAAATTAAGTGCAAACACTAATAATTAGTGTCTTAATATCATGGTTTTAAAATAATTTAATTATCTCTAATAGTTTTTTGTTAATTAATCATCAAAGTTTAAATTCAAAATTTTTAATAAAAAATTTTAAGTACATTTTTTTTTGTTTTTATAAAAATCAAAATAACTCAAAAACTTTATGGACTATAAAAACAAAAATTTAATATGTAATAGCTAATTAGTTGTACTTTAATTGTCAAAAAAGAACAGGACAATCAATCACTCCACGTCGGAGTTAAGGCCTTGCAAAGTTGACATTACTAATTTCTATCGAATTAGTCGACACATGTAGGCGTCGAATAGAAAATGCAAAAATGTCCGTCTCTCCAAGCTTAACCATCCCCTGGTAGGTTGGGCAACATCCGCGCCGGGAAATTGAGGGGTGCATCACCCACCCCCACGTTACCGCCGCCTTCTGCAATCCGAATTGGATTGATAAAACGCAAGGGAAACTGAACGCGCATTATAAATCACGTTTTCTAAATGCAGATTGGCAGGTCGGACTAACTTGGCCTAATGGAAATTGAAATAAAAACGGAAAAATATTTCCCGGAATTTCCCGATGAAAATTCCACACGCTGTAGAATGTTTTTTCATTGGAAAACAAACGAATATTTGCATGTGTGAGATTTAAAAATTCTAATTGACTCCGGAAAAGTCGGAAAATCGGGAAATTCATTTCCCAACAAGTAACAGTTAGTGTCAATGTCAATCAAATATTTGCACACGAAAATAAAATTTTCCAACCTGTCAAAATTAAAATTAAAAAAAAAATTGCAAAAAATTTTTTTAAAATAAAATTTAGGGGTAGTTTTTATTTAAAAGTGAAAATCGTCTTATTTGCTCGTTTTCCGCATCGTTGCGTCCTTGTTTTCATTCATTTTGAACATTTGCAAGGGGTTGGTAGCGGTTTTTTTTGTGTTTTTCTTCATTCGTGTTTTCGTCGGTTTTCCACGCCGGGAAATTTGTAGGTAAGAAACGACGTCGTTTACGTACGTAAATACGGCTGCTCGAGTTCTACACGACACGGCCGGGGGTCGTCACCGTTTTCTAATTCGCCCCATTTTCTCGTCATCCCGGCGCGACGCCCCGCGTCTTATTTATCACCCGCGTCGTTCGCCTTTTACATTTTCGTAAAGAAACGAGGGTAATTTTTTAACTAGACATATTAAATTTCGTACGGACATGGCTACATAATACATCTAACAAAATATGAAAAGAATTTTTAATTCCAAGCAACGCTTTTCATTTTATTCACAATCAAAACAACAACCCCCAAACAAACCTCACCAAAAAAATTACCACAAATTTTAAAATCAACTTTAAACATTAATTAAAAAAAAAACTAAACACAATAAACGACTAAACTCAAAACTAAATTAAAACTCAACTTATCCTGTAGTTAAAATAAAAATTTAATAACCGTACTTTAAATATACAGGACGTTACAGTAATTTAAAAATAAATTACACAAATTTTATAAAGTTAACTTTAAACATTTATAGAAAAAAAACTTTAAAAGTTATTTTAATGAAAAAAATATCAAAAAATGAGTAATTTATTTGTGAATATCGTATAATTTTTTTAAATCCTAATATTAATTATTATAAATGTTATTAATTATTTTACGCATCATTTCATTATTAAATTTAAATTTTTGAAACTTGTGAGATAATAATTGCCAAGACGATGACTAAAACGCACCAAACACGCAAAGGGTTGACCGATCGGATATTACAACTAAATTTAATTATCACCTCCAAAACTTTCCCACCCCTATCTACCCCTTCCGCACCCCTTCTGACGATTCAACGCTTCAAACTCTAAACTTTTGCTTAGAAACTCAAAACTCGAAGTGAAATAATCAAATAATCAAATGATCAATTGACCAAAACTTATTATTAATATACAGAGTGCTATAAAAATTAATAAAAAAAAAATAAAAAAAAGATTAACAAAATTGATAATTTTATTTTAATTATTTTAATTAAAATTAAATATCTTAACAATGTGTACAATGCTTAATATACAACGTGCAATACGAGTCCTTTGAAAGGATAAGATCGCATCTCCGGATTAATTTGCGCATTCCGGGCGCGTTAATCACGTTTCGAAAGTCGCTTATTGTTAATATTGCGATTGCTTTGAGTCTCCCTGACACAGTGTTTCGTTTCCTTTGAAATGTTTGCTTTCATACCCCACCTGACAGGATACATGCCATGGCCTGGCAACGAATTATAAATTATCACCGACTTGTGTGTTTGGTTTATGTGGAGGCGCCGGGCATACAGCGGCGAGATATGTACGGAATTTCTAATTTGGATTGCGAGCAAATTCACGCTACAAACAAGAAACTTGAAATGCCAAATTCGATACACGAGATGATGATTTGCTATACTGATCAAAGGATAATTTAGAATTCAGTATGTAATCGATTTTAGTTTATTAACGAAAATCAATGATTTGTGGCACAAAAATATTCATAACTTCTGAAACACTTTGTATATGTGTACGAAATAATTATTATGAATTAAGGAATAGATTGTTTATTTTATAGTGAAAAGTTTAATAATTTTCGATGATTAGTTAATTTTTAATTAATTTTTAAAGTTTAAGAAAAAAAAAATTTTTTTGGCATTAAAATTTAGTTTAATGAAAAGTTAAATAACTTTTGTTATAATTATAGTAAAAAAAATATAAAAATCTGATAAGAAGTGTAATTTTATTGGCTATCAATTGGTATATAAAGAATGTAAGTAATTATACAAAGTGTTGTCGTAAAAATTATTTTTTTAAACTTAAATTTTTTTTGTACTAAAATATTAAATTTTTTTAAATTAATTTTTAAAAATATAAACACCCTGTATAAAAAAATTCTATTAATGCAAAATATAACCAATTAATCATACTTTTTAATAGTTTAAACCGTATTTTGTTAAAAATTTTATTTTAAAAGTTACAAACCCCTAAACTATAAACTTTAATTACAAAAAAAAAATTTAATATCAATTTTTATTTCTTAAAAAAAACCTAATTATTTCCACTATACAAATTTTTGTTTTATTATGTAAAGAATATAAATACACCCTTTAAGTTTGTAAACATACCCCATACATTTCCCTTTAAGTTTTCCTTTACTTTCCCACAGAAAAGTGATACAAACAGACGAAAGACATTAGATTGTAAATGATTGCCCGGAAAAGCGATAAAAACAGTGAAAAACTACCCTAACGAGCATGGCAAATACACATGTTAAATGCAGGTGGTGGTAAGTACTGAATAAAAAACGACAAACAGAATTTTAATTCGCTTTATCAAGACGAAACAAGTTTTTCTTTTATTCTTTGCGTTTTTTTTCATTCTTCGCGGCCAGAACGTTTAATCAACATTAACAAACGCGTGCGACGCGCGATAAATGCGATATGGAAATGAGACTTGACGTTTGTACATTTACGGATAAATACAAACATTATTTTCAACCCTTTTTTTGTATTTAATGTAAAAACAAAAAATTAAAACAAGTTGAATAAACAAAAAATTTTTAGATGCAATTTTCGGTTACACCCTGTATAGTATAATTAATAAACTAAATATATTTTGAAAGGTAGTTAAATGTACTTTGAAATGCTTTTCAGAAAATTTAATTATCATAATTAGTTTTTAAGATATTAATTATTAAAGTTCAAGTTTATAAAACGTAATTCAAGTTTTTGTTGGTATTTTTCTAGCAATTTTAATATTTCATAACTTTTGTTCTAATTAAGATAATTAGTTCGAAAAAATGTTGTTTAATGCGAAATTTAACTATCTTTCAAGTATAGTTTAAATAATTGTAAAACTTTTTTTGGTCAATTTTTTTACAAAAAATTTTAAAATATTTTTTAAAAATATTAATAATTGTTATAAAATTTTAAAATATTTATAATAAATAAAGGATTTAACGTATTTTTCAACAGTTTTAAAATTAATTACTTCTATGTATTATTTATTGAGTTATTGAATTTTAAACTTTGTACTTTAAAATTTTGAATTTTTCCAAAAAAATTGTAATTTACTTTTTTCCCTGTAACTTTTTTATTTATTAATATAAATTATTAAAATTTAGTTTATAAGTTAATAATTAAATTCTCTTTCACCACAAATCAAGGTCTTTAAAATATTCCAAATAATTTCAAAGTTATAAATAATTAAAAATAAAATTCAAAAAAATCCTAAAAAAAATATTTTAATATCTCTTGTAAAAATATTTATTCGCATCTTAAGGGTTGTTATCATGTCTTATCAGGCGTTATACTCAGCAAGAATTAAATCCTACACCATCCTGGCGTAGCAACTGAATGTGGGCCACCTTTATGTTTATTTATGAAAATCCGAGGCACAGCTCGCGAAATTTATTATTTGTTACACTTTTTTCCATTTTTCAACCCCTCCAGCTGTGCGAGCCGCAGCAGCAGCGTCGTCGTCGTCGTTGTTGCGTATCATAATACGTTTTTTGTTTGGTTTCACCGAAATATACGCATACAACCACCGCGCGCGCCCGGCGCCTTCACCATCTACACACAACTACAACCGACACACAACCAACATGAATATTCAACGCCCGTGTTTTTTCCGTCGTGCTCTCGATCTTTTTCGTTCCTTTGGCTCTGTTTATCTCGCATAGTGTACCAACCGAACGGGGGGTGAGCGGCGGGCATGCGGGCGTTGGAAAATTATTAGTACGCTAAAAGGATTTATGGATATTATTTCAGTTTTGAAGGATTTATTATCTAAACGCCCGCGCGGAAGAACAACACACGTTTGTGTTGGAGTGTGTGGGGGGCGGGCGATGGACGACGCGGAACAGCCGGAGCTGGGATTTTTCATTTTGATTTTTTTTTTATTCGCCGAGCTTTGTTCGCAAAACGCCGCGGGGACGTCAGTCACTCGCTCGTTCCCAGCGCGATGGAAAACAAACGCTACATATTTATGACATCATTGTTTACAGACGTAACTTGATGTGGCGGACGCTCTGCCCAACCCCTCTCAAAAATATATTTTTTAGGGGTGGAAAGCCTCCAGCAAGGAAAAATCGAACGACTCAAGCGTTATAATTTCTTTGATTTTATGTAAATCAACTTCACCGCAACATAACTCCAAGACTACTCAACCGAACACCCTGTACAAAAATTTATAATAAAGTCCAACTAATCCTTAACAACATATAAAATAATCAATCAAATATACTGAGTGTTTTAAAAGTTATCGCAATTTAAAAAAAAATCGGTTATGAAAATGTTAAAATTTTAAACTTCAACTTTAAAATTAAATTAAAAAATAACTAATCACAATAATTAAATGTTCATTTAACGAAAATAAACTTTAAGTCTTTGTTAATAACCAATAATTTTTTTATTAAATAATACAAAGTGTTTCAACCCGAAAATATTTTTTGAAAAAAAAAATACATTTCACTTTTTAATTTTTAAAGAATTTTAAACTTAAACTTTAAAATTAAATTAAAAAATAACTAATCACAATAATTAAATGTTCATTTAACGAAAATATACTTCAAGTATTTGTTAATAACCAATAATTTTTTTATTAAATAATACAAAGTGTTTCAACCCGAAAAAAAATTTTGAAAAAAAAAACATTTTGCTTTGTAAATTTTTTTGGAATTTTTTTTCTTATTTATTTAATTTAAATCCTTGAAAATTGTACGTGCTTTGAAAATATCCTGTCAAAAGCTTCTAAAAGGGTTGTCTAAACACTAAACATTCAACTTGGGGGCGGCAATTTATTTCGTTTCCTTTCAAACATTTCCCCAGCGACGTTTTCTTAATACACGTTTTATTTTATTTTTTTATTTTCGCTTTTAATTTCGAAAGTCATTAACCGTCGCTGCAGCCATTCATTAAGTACGCATTACTTTTCATTTTCCTTCGTCCTTTATATATTTTGGCAGGCTTTTCACAGCTTTTATTGCCTTTATTGCGATTTTACACTTGAACATTTTTTTAATAACAATTTATGATTTTACTCAAACACCATGTATAATTTATTAGTAATTTTTTTTTTATTAATAACTAAGTTGTTGTGCTAACAACTACTTAAATGAGAATGTAATTATTTCAATTAGATAATTAGTTATTAATTTTTAAAATTTTACTTTAAAACAATTTTGTTTAATTGGCTAAATTTTTTTATGCTTTTAGAAAAACCACTGTAACTTTTTTTGTAATTTAAGTAAAAAAATAAAAAAAATATTTTCGTATACAAAATTTATCTACGTTTCAGAATAAAATAAGTTTATTAATTTATTATATAAGGTGTTGTCGTAAAAAAATAATTTGTAAAATAAAACAAAATTTTTTAGTAAAAAATCTTAATTTAGAAAAATGTAAATATCTCTAACACCCTGTATAGTAATTTAATAAATTATACCATTTTTGTGTAGAGTATAAGTTGCTTGTTAATAATAAAATAAGTATTATATATTTTCTAACTTTTATCATAAAGTTATTGACGTGTAAAGTGTGACCATTAAAATTTGCATCGTTTTCGATTCGTTTGATTTCGTTCGAAATCATTTCAAATCCCTAAAAAGCTTAATAAATCGTGGAAAATCATTACATTCGCTGTTCAATTTTCATTGGCTATTGTATCGTTTCGTTCCGCGCCATTCACCCCAATACATTTCCCGCTGTACGCCGCAGAAGTGAAGCTTTACAACAAACATTTTTCCACACTTTGCGAATCGCACCGAAAAAAAAGCACTATGGAAAATTCTGCTTTTAAGTTTTCCTTTTTGTTTGGCGTTCTTCACATGCATATAATGTCCCGCAGATGAAGGGCCACTCTTTAAATGAAATTGAAATGGATCTGTCTGCGCGCGAGCCTCACCCCACGCACCCTCAGTCGCCATTCTCGTCCCGGTCGCGTAAAGTTGAGTTTTCCGCTGTGTTCTGTAGGTTAGGAAAATCTAGGGTGGCAGGGGGATGCAGGGGATGAGGGGGAGAACACATGGCGCGAGGAAGCGTTACGAAGTTACGTCGTCGGCTAATGGAAAACGCGCGCTAATGGAAATGGAAACATTTTTATTCGATCAACAAAAAATAAGGAGAAAAGCGCCCAAGAAACGTCGGGAAATTTACGTTACATATTTATATTGTTTGACACAGGTTTTATTTTGAATGTTTCGTTAGGCGATAGGTTTTTCCGGGCATGGAAAGCGTAATAGGAGGGATTTTATTTCGAAATGGTTATTTGAGTCGAATAAAATGAAAGTGCAGGGAAATGAATTTTTAATGAGCGCTGTGAGTATGCAATTGCGCGTTGTTATATGTGCGCGGAAAGCTAATGAGTTGGCCGATGAAAATGTAAAAAGCTTTTTCATTTTCAATGCACACTGAATTAGTAGTGGGACGTCAAAGTTTATGTTGTTCTTAATTTTGTGATTTTTGTCGTACCGACAACCCTCCAACTTTAACACAACGTAGAACTTTTTAGGTTAATGCAAATGGAATTCTGTTTTCACTAAAAGAAAGCTAATTTAATTAGCTTCCTAAATATATATAACAACTTAAAAATATATACAAAGTGTAACAGTAAATTAAAAATTTCCACCGAAAAACTTTTGGTCAAAAATTTAGTCATCACTTTACAAAAAAATTAATTACTACAACACCCTGTATGGCAAACTTAAAACCTTATATATCATTTGAAAGCCCTTAAAATTGTCTTTTAGGGGAAATTTAATTAATATTTTTTTGATGACCCCTCACAAAGTTATAACACTTTAAAATCTGTTTAATATTTTTTCGTCTAAAAAATTCATGTTTAAGCCACTTTACACGCATTTTCCTCCGAATGTATCCGTGGAAAACGTCCGAAACTCTCAAACGATCGTTACGTCGCCTTTGTTCGTCGTAAATTTCCACGTCGTAATTGTTAAAATATGAATTACGCTAAACGGCGGCGGTGACAAACGCGAAATGCAGAAATAAGAACAGGACTTAAGCTCCGCATTAAACTTTCCCGCGCTCCTTTGTGTGTTTTCTTTTATTTTATTTTTCCGAGCACGCCGCTTCGACTTCTTGAATTTTACGTGGAAATAAATATGAAAAATGCGTGCCGTTAAATTGAAAAATGCGCGACGTGTCGTTGCGTAATGTTTAAAAATTGCAAGTTTTTCCGGGGAAAAACGACCAATTTAGACAACGCCATGGAAACAAGTACAGAATAACGAGGAAAACGTGCAAAGATAACGTGATCTATGAAATAATAATATTTAATAAAGAAAATTTAAAGGAAATACATTTTTTAATCGGTGATACACTTTTTACCAAACATTAGTTTAAATAATTTAAGTTCACGGCTAAAGTTTTCATATTTTGTTAATAATTAAAAATAGGTTTAAAAGAGGGTTAACGAGTGGTGTTATTTTACTTTTGTTTATAATTTTATTAATTTTTTTTTAAAAGTTATAAAGGTTTAAAGTTTACGTTAAAAATTTTCAGTTAAAATTTTATGGTTTTACTAAATAATATTTTACGGCAACACCCTGTACATAAAATTATTAACCTATACATATTCAGAAAACCAATTAAATTATCTATAATCTCCAAAAAAAATTAAATTTTTAAAAAATTTCTATCAAAAGTTATATAGGTTTAAAGATAACCGATAAAAATATTCACCCAAAAAAATAATTTTAACGTCATCGTGCTCAAAAAAAATTATTTAAAACAACACCCTGTACATAAATATATAATACTATATATATTCTGAAAGCTAATTAAATTATCTATACCCCATAAATTATTCATATTTGTGAAAAATCTCTATCAAAAGTTATGACGTTGTAAAAATTGATCCTTAAATTTTTCATCAAATTTTTATTTTTATTTTTGTGTTAAAATAATTAATTACGACCACACCTTGTAGATAATTATAACAATTTATATATGTTTGGATAGCCAATTAAATTTGCTACAATAAAAAAATTTGTGTTGAAAACAAATCGTGAATTTTGAGCCGTTTCGGATAGGTTTTCCCGGACGTACATGCCGATAGTGTCACGTGGGGTTGTAGTGTGCGTCCGTGCGATTAGGTAATTTCGGCACGCGCGCGTCGGAAAAGCGTAAATAATTGCCGGGCAACGCCGCCGCCACCGTGTGTAATAGAATAAAGGACTATGATTAATGTAAACATTAATTGGCACGAGGATTACGGGACTAAACAATGTTTGTCTAGGCGAACCGAACCCGCAGGACGAGTTTTACCATTGCGTCGTTCAAACTTTCAGCAGGAACTATTACAGAACGTATCAAAATGTTTACACTGCAATTTATTACTTGTTATCAATAAAAAATAATGTAATAAATTCCTGCAAAATCAAAAAATTTAAAAAAAATAAAATTTAAAAATCGAATGAAAAATTTAATAAATTCCTGCGAGAAAAATGTTGAGAACCACTGGAATGTTGTAAAACATCCTTAAACAAATATCCTTATGTTCTGCATATTCCTTATCCGGTTATTAAATTACCGCAAACGTTTACCTGAACCTTCGCGCTCGATTTTCTTGGCTCGCAGGAATCCAGGTGGCCTGATTCGCGAGTGGCGGGCGTGGGGATGATATTCAGGACGATATAACAATAAATAATAATGTAACGCCGCAGCAGCAGCGCGGCTAACACGAGATTTATTTTAATATAAATCCGCAGCGCCCGCCGCTGCCACCATCGTGAAGCTGCTGCGAGGCGCGAGTGTTATCCTTATCGCGCTTGAACCAGACGCGCCGCCACCACGACGCCGTAATGGACGATTTTCACGCGCGCTCGCGCCTAATGGCACGACATGGATGTGTGAACAAACGCGATTTTCACCCAGTTACAGGGCGCATTTTTAACGCCCCGAAAACTTTTATTGAAAATTTTTGACACGCTTTACTGTTTTAAGGATTATTCACCAACACAAGCACGGAATTTACGTAACATATACATGAATATAATCACAGATAAATTTTCTATACAGTAATTATCTGGAAATTATTTTTGCATAATTAGTTTTTACGTAATTAATTGTTAAACTTTGTTTATACCATAATAATGTTTTAGTTTTGGTGGGAATTGTAGTGTGTACTTTAAACGTCAATAACGGACTGGATAATATTTTTAATAACTTAAAATAAAAAGTATGTTGTATAAAATTTAATTAGCTTTCAAAATATGTATAACAATAAATATTTATTATACAGGGTGTTTAGAATTTTTGAGTTTTTCCAAAATACTTTTTTTCCAAAACTTAAAAATTAACAAATTTATTGTGTCAAGTTTTAATGATTATAAAAACAAGTACAAAATTATTAAAAATTTGATATTTATTGCGAAATATAGATAATTTAATCCTCTTTCAGAATATATATAATTTAATAAATTTATATTAAGGGATGTACCTTATTTAATTTTTTATTTAAAAAAAACAATTTTCGTTACAAGAAAAACCTAAAATTTTTGATCTTAAATTACCCCAATAAAAAAATTTTGTACACCCTTAATATTTTTTTTATACATACTCAATAACATAAACTTTTATAATAATTTTAATTTCAACCCCTATCTATAATACTTTTTAAGTTATTTACCTTTAAAATAAACTTTTAAAATTCTTAAAACGTTTGGTATTTTAAATCCTTTACAGAAAACAATGCTCACTTTTACCTACACCCCACACCCCCATCCACCCCTTTTTAACTTCAATCTCCCGCTGGTTGTTCGTTGTTCCATTTGCACAATCGTTTCTTAGTCATTTGAACATTTTCACTCGTTTTCCCTACATTTCCCACTTTGCTCTCGTCGTTTACCCTGTTTACACCCCTTGTAAGCGACTGACTGACGAAGAGTTGGGGGATTGTGTGCGTCTTGAAGAGACGTCAACATAACGCGAAAATTCACGTTATTAACTTTGCGCATATCTTTGATTTCCATCTCCCTTTCCACCCCACTCGCAAAAAGCTCACTCGCTCGTCACTTTCCGCAGCCACTTTCTAACTATTTCGCAAAATTTTCAACGCCACCGACGAAGAGTGTGAGGCGGCATTCTTCATCATTTGTTCATTAAGATTCATGTCGTGTCTTTTGCGACACACGTTTCTAATTCTAATTCAAAATTTTGACTTCACTTCAACTCAGACATGTTTCGTATAAGAAAAGTTGAGATTTGGGGATGAAGACAATTTTACTTTATAAAGTGTTATACATGGTTGGAAAGAGGATAAAACAGAGAATAATGTGTTTTTTAAATTAAATTTTTAAAGATTATACAAAAATTTATATAAATTTTTAAAGTTTTGCTTTAAAAAAAAATTTTGTTTTTGAAACTTTATGTTAAAAATTAAATTATCACGACACCTTGTATAGTAAAATATTATGTTAGACATATTCTGAAAGCTAATTAAATTTACTATAACCTAATTTTTATTCAAAATTTTTAACATTTTTTTTGTAAAAGTTATTAGCGATTAAAGTTTGAACTTAAAAACAAATCAACAATTTTTTTTTTGAAAAATATGATTTTTATAAATTACAATTTATCGAACACCATGTACAATAATAATATAATGTTATACATATTCTGAAAGCTAATTAAATTTTGTATACCATACTATTAATTAAAATTTTTAAATAAATTTCCTTTAAAAGTTATTAACGTTTAAATGTAAAACTTTAAAATTTTAGTAAAAAAAAACAAGTTTTTTTAAATTACAAATATTTTAAACACTTTGTATAATAATTATATTGAATTATACATATTCGGAAAGCTAATTAAATTTCCTACATTATGCTTTTTATTGTAAATTTTTATAAAATATTCTAACAACATTTATTTGGCGTTAAAATTTAGTCCTTAAAATTTCTAAAAAAAACTTAAGAATTTTCTCAAAAAAATGAAATTTTCTTGCAATCAAAGCTAAATATTTTATTTCCCACAATGAAAAAAAAAGGATAAGACCCTTGAAAATTTAAAACTGTCCATTGTTTGTGGTAAATCATTCCGAAGCGTTTTCGTCGCGAAACTTTTGTTTGTCTCGCGCACGCTGTCGATTTTTGCACGCTCGAACCACCTTCAAACACACGCGCCAACAAAAGGATCTTATCCTTGACAACCAGGACTCTCGGTCTCTCAGCAGCTGCGGCGCTGTGGGAAAGAATTAGACGCACGAGTTGTGTACGCCACGCTCTTTGTGTTTAATCTTTGTGTTCGCCTGCGAGTTTTCGAAATTCTTCCGAGTCCTTAAACTCGTCGCGTCGTCGGCGCGAACCATAACAAGCGGATAATATCCTTGCTGAAGGTTTCTTTTTGTGTCTTTTGGTTTGAAAATATACGTATCCATTCGGGGAGATCGCGCGCGCGTGTATTATGCCGCCACTCTTTGAGTTTTATCCCTTTTTTGTGTGTCGCGCGCAAAAAGGACGCACAAGAAGAGTAAAGATCGGATTTTGAGCGGGCGCACCACCGCACAAAGACGACACACAAAAAAATGAATCGCAGATGCAGAGAAGGTTATAATGGGGTGAGTTTTAAGCTGGATATTAAAAAAAAACGCATCAAAAGGACTTTAAAACTACAATTGTTTGTTTAACTTTTAATCAAAGTTTAAAAATTAATTCCGTAAAAACTAATTAAGATAAATTAATGCACTCAACGTAAATATATAGCTGATTTAATTGTTTATATAGGAAAAAATAATTAAAGTTGTATTATACAAAGTGTTTGAGTAATTTACGTTTTAAAAAATAGTGTTTTTTGTTGGCGTATTAAAAGTAAATTTTAAAGTTTGAACTTTAAATGTTAATAACTTTTATAAAAATTATTGTAAAATATTTTTATTAACATTGAGTTATAGCAAATTTAATCAGCTTTCAGAAAATGTATAACTTAATATGTTTATTACACAGGGTGTTGAGATAAATGGAATTTTATAAAGGACTGTTTAGTAAAAAAATGAAGATATCAAAAAATTTAATAACATTTTTTGTTAAGTTTAATAATTAATTACGTAAAAACTACTTCGAATATTATAATATTCTCGACGTAGATTTATAGATAATTTAGTAGTTTATATAGGAAAAAATAATTGTAACTGTGTTTTACAAAGTGTTTGAGTAATTTAATTTTTAAAACATCGTGTTTTTGGTTGATGACTTAAATCTAAATTTTAAAGTTTCAACTTTAAATGTTAATAACTTTAATTAAAAAAATGTTAAAAATAATTAATAAACATATCGTAATGTAAAATTTAATCAGCTTTCAGAAAATGTATAACTTAATATATTTCTTCAACAGGGTGTTGTGGTAAATTGCAAATTAATAAATACATGTTTTTTAGTTGTAAAAATTTAAATGTTAAATTTAAAAATTAATTACTCGCAAACTAAATAAAATATTTTAATTTTCTTATCAAAATCGAATTTCCAGGTTCATTATTTATTTGTAAAAATAATTTTATAATTACCTAATAAAAAATGGCGACGTTATTACGTTATTTCTAAAGACTAAATTTTCAACCCCTAAAACCACAAAAGTTTGTAAAGAAAAATCCACTTACACCTGTATTCACACCTTGTCATTACGGAAAACATCACGTAGAGGGTTGGAAAACGTAGAAAAAGAAGTGGATAAAAACCCTTGGTACTAACCTGCAAATAAATTGAGTTATTAGCACTTAATTAATGCAAATACGTAATTAAACTACAACACTAGTGAACGGGAAAGAAAACGGGTTGAAAAGTCCACGTACGCGTACGTGCCTCAATTCTTTCCCTCGGTGAAATTGCCGCCCTCTCGTCCTGGTTCGGTCCGCATTCGAAAGCGTTCGCAGTATTGATTCGTTTGACATCGTCGCCGCCGACGCCGCGAAACACGTCACGCAATTCCGACTGTACTTAAGTCTTTTATTATTATTGCGAGCGCAGGGCGGTGGCGCGCGAAAGGGGGGCAATCGTTCATTTCGGTGGGGGGAGGGGGCGGTTTGGGGGGTGCATCGCGCCACTTGTTTCGTTTCATTACGTTTCATTGTAATTTTATACATCTCTTCGTGCGCTCGCGACTTGAATACGGAATTTTCAAAACTCAAAAACAAAACAAAACAGAACAACAAAAGGCGACGTATAGGGGATGAAGGTTTATCATGATAAAATTTAAATTTAACGGAGGGTGTTAATATAAACAGGTTGATTTTTATGAGTTCTGCGCTCGTTTTTAACTTCAAATGAAAGCGATAAAGATTTTTATTTAGGGAATAAACTTTTTAGAAAATATTGAAATGAAAACAAAACTTTGAAGCGTTATAACTATTTATACGATAGTAGTACAAAGTTAATAATTTAGTATGTTATAGATAATTTAATTTGCTACCAGAATATATATAATTTAATATATTTACTATAAAAAATGTTTAAGAAAATTTAATTTTAAAGAAATATGTATTTTACTAATACATTTTTGTATTATTTTATATAATTACAATTTAAAGTAACACCCAGTATAATAAATGCATTGTATTATACATATTCTAAAAGCTAATTAAATTTTACACAACATACTAATTTTTTTTATATTTTTATCCTCATTGATTAAATTGTTATGAATTTTTAAAGTTTAAACTAAATTTTTTTAAAACTTAAATTTCATGGCAACAAATTTTAGAACATTGCATTACTTTAAACGCGATTTACGGCTACACCCTGTATAAAAAATTATTAATATTTTAGTATGTTATAGATAATTTAATTAGTTACCAGAATATATATAACTTTATATATTTACTATATATAATGTTTGAAAAAATTTAATTTTAAAGAAATAAGTATTTTACCAATACATTTTTGTTTTACTTTATAAAATTGCAATTTACCACAACACCCTGTATTATAAATGCATTGTGTTATACACATTCTAAAAGCTACTTAAATTTTATACAACATACTAAAATTTTATATTTTTATCCTCATTGGTTAAATTGGTATGAATTTTTAAAGTTTAAATTAAATTTTTTTAAAACTTAAATTTCATGACAACAAATTTTAGAACACTGTATTATTCTAAACACGATTTACGGCTACACCCTGTATTAAAAATTATTAATATTTTAGTATGTTATAAATAATTTAATTAGCTTTCAGAAAATATATAACAAATTATATTTACTATACTAAGTGTTGCAGTAAATGATGTTTCTTTACTAAAAAAAAATATTTAGCACTAAAATTGTAAACCCAAAGAAAAACCTAATTATCTCAAAAATTAACAATAACAAAATTTAATAATTTTTACAGAATATACCCAAATAAATTCCCTACAAAAGCTATTAATTTTCAGTTGTGTATCTTAATTACTTTCGGTGTAATCGTAATGCAAAGTATAATTAATTCCACAATGCGAATAACTTCATTTTGACAAATCGCAAAAACACGCTGCGTGCATTGTGCGCGCAATTATGCGGCGCTAAATAGCGCCAACGATGGTTGAAAAGACGGCAAACAAAGTGGTAATTGAAATATTGCAACATTCCCACCACCGCCACCGTTTCCGCCGGCGGCGCGCAAACTGGACGCTGGCACATTCGATAGAAATCGATAGCGCAAGTTTTGATCGTTTGTGCGAATAAATTTCCGGTCACACATACAAACACTAACCACACGCATATAGCGAATATGAATGTGTGCGTCTAAAGGGGCGGCATACGAAGGGTGGTAAGGGTTGTCACGGATGCATTACACGTTACAAATTAGCCGGCTATTTATATTCGGCGCGCGGAGCGCAAAGCTCGACCAGAAATATGAATATTATATGGGCCGTAGTTGTAATTAAATTGGCCTTGTTTTCATCCCCTACAATACAAATAAACAAATATACAGGGCGACCAGAAAAAAAAATTCGCAACAAATACGAAAAACTATCATACATTTTTAGAGTTAAAGAATTTTAGAGAAAAAAATAATTTAAGGGTTGTTTTTAACAAAAATTAAACACCCTGTATATTTATATTGGTAGATGGACTATGTTTGCTACATTATAACCAAATATTAGTTCGGTTGTTGTTGGCAAATACGCGCCATTAATAAAACACGAGCACCCACTTCAGGTCGCGCCAGACGTTTCGCGCTCCACCGCCGGGGCGTGCATAAATATTGCATTCGCGTGGGGGTGGTGGGAATGCATACGACCCCCTACAGCCTCTTGTGCTCGAAAACAGCGCACAAAACGAGCGGAAAACAAACATATTGCGATTTTTATCATTTTCGATTTGCCACTCAAGTGGACATTTTGTAACTATTAAACTAAAACGTCAATTACTCAATAACTATTAACAATTAACTAAATTCGTTTAAACTAACTTATAAACAATTTAATTAAGTACCCTGAATAATTTTTTAATTTAATTACAATAATTAGTTAAGGAGTTATTTAATAAAATATAAAGCACAACTTTAAGTGTACGAAAATTAATTATTTTAGTTAAAAAATTAATTACTCATAAACTAATTAATGTTTTTTAACGTACTTTTCACTAATATTTGGAGAATTTATTTGGGTATTAGTCATAAAAATTTGGTTAAATTTAAGTTGTTAGTTTAGACGTACCTTACACTTTTGTTAAGGACAACTTTATATGAGTTATAAATATTATTTTAAAATTCTTAAAGTTTATTAATTAATAACGACTATAGTAATTAATATTTTTTAATTTTTATTTCACTGATGTTTGGAGAATTTATTTGAGAATGTTGAGTTAAATTTTGGTTGAGGTCCTTTAAATATTCAGGACGTACCTTACAAAAACCTAAAATAGTTTTTGTGTGATGTTTTTGAGTAATATAAACCCATTAAGTTTACTTCATCTTAGGAAGGATCGAAGGACCTTCCACGCCCACGCACATGAATTAGAAGGCAATATGCTCGTCCTTTGCCGCCTCCAACCCACGAAAAGGGTGTCTCCTATCTGCGACCGCATCAATTAACCGCTTAATGGAGGCGAGAAGGTAAAAGGAGGTCGAGCGCAGCAGGACGTCTTGGCTCGCAATTTTCTATTTTTCCCAAGAAGCAGGAGCAGTCTCGAGGCGCTATTGGATTTTTAAAGCCACAAAGCCACGTTTTACGGCCGCTTAGGGACGAAAGCAGCAAGCTTCAAGACCAGAACTAGGACTTTCGTCCTTTAGTCCTTTCGCCTTCCATCCCCAAGATATATTCCCGCAGGATATCTGACTAAGTGTATGCGACCGATATAATCCCATCAACTAACTGCAGACGCAGCCGAAACGAACCGTAAGGATGTTATCCTTGAATTATCCTTTTTGTGGAAATATTTTTTTTCGTAGACTGTCATGTCAATTTTTTGTGATATTCTTATAGATTTTGATAATTATTGTTCGGTTTAATGAAAAAAGATTTTTTGTCCTGACAAAGGACAATCGGAACGATTTATCCTGATTTCCCGGACGTTTGCTTTGTGTTTGCGGTCGTTACACGCCTTTGTCTGTCGCGAAAACGTCTGCGCTGCGTTCTGATCCTGTTCGCCTCTTCGTCCTGATCCTGATCCTGGCCGGCCGGGGCTTTGGAGTATGCCGCCGGAAATTCCAAGCATACGTTGCTCGTGCGACGGAATAATCTGTGATTCCAGGCACGCCCATTTGGCGAATCCTTAATATCCTTCTTCCTGAAAATACGACGGCGAACGAGAGATCCTTGACCAGAAAACGAATCATGTACAGTGCAGACAGACACAGATAGATGATAAAAGCAACTTGCTGATGCTAAGAGTTGTATAATGTTGTTTGAGTGTTTAATAACAAAGAAAACATCCTGTAGCTTAAACCCGGCGCATTCACCCTATCTAAACCTATGTTAAACTAAACAACGAAAGCAAAAAAACACATTTTAGTAAATTGCTCATAACTCCTGTAATTTTCAATATAAAAATCTGAAATTTTTTATGAACACTCTTAATGAACCTTTAAATCAAACGTAATATAGATAATTATTTTAAAAATTTTAAATTTAAAGTTATTTAACGTTAAACTTCATTAATAATTTAACCCCAAAAAACATCAATCAATCACTAATTTAATCATAACTCCTAAACTATAAATCACAAAAATTTAAAATTAACACAAATAATAAAAGATAAAATTCTACATAAAACCTAATTTTCTCCATATATTTTCCTCAATTAGTTTTCTTGAAATCCTGAATTTTCTTTAAAAATGTATATATTTTCATAAATCTCCAACAAATCAAAGACAAAATATTCTTTTGATTTCCTATTTTCTATGATACATAGTTCTGATCCGTTCCTTAAATTTACATAGATAGTTTTCCTAACATGCACATTTTCCAGGACGAATTTTCCAGGCCGAGCAGCGCAAAGATCAATGTTTTAGTTGCTTCTGTTTAAGTCGCGTCTTGTTTTGGGTGTTACGTTGCAAATTTTCTTTGCAGAATTTTCAGGACTTTCAGGACAAATTTCCATGCTCGTACATCAAAAGAAAACTCACAGTCAAAAACAATATGGTAACGTTGAGACGCACTTTTTGCCTTTTTGCGACGCGCTATAGATTTATGCATTTTTTATTTTATCCTTTAAAGTTTCCCTGATGCCATCTTGTCGCGACTTGCAAACGTTGAAAAACGGAAAATATATGAGTCAACCTAACATATTTTCATTCGTACATGTTTTTCCGACTGCAAAATTTAACAACAATTGAGTTTTAAGACTCAAACACAAAAGTTAAAATTTTTTGACAATGACAACATTTTAGTTTTTTAAAGAAAAATCTATAAAATAATTTTTGGAAAATTTTAAAAAAATTTATGGTTATAAAGGATTAAATTTCGTAATAAATAAATTTTAGATCAGGAAAATCTAATAATTAGTTTTCAAGTTATTAAAGGTTAAAGTCCTAACTTTTTTTTTTGAGAAAAAATTAAATTTTTGTTGCCTAATTTTGATTAATCATAACTTTTAAACAAATTACGCTAGGGCTCTGTTTTAAAGTTTAAAATATTCTAAATTTATCTGTTAACTACCCTTAAAAATTTTGTAATTACCCATTGAGTATTTTGTTTTTAATTAAGAAAAAACTAAGTGATTGCATAAAAATCGTTACTTCTGGTTTAATACACGTAATACTCATTAAGATCTGGCCGTATGACGTCAAGCGCTTTGCCTCTCTGTGGCAGGTCGCTGTGTAATTGAATATTTGATTAATTAACCACCTTAATTAGTACCCGAGCGTGTGTATTCCGTGCGCTCTCGCGAGAGTGTCGGTCTTTTCGTCCTCGACGACGACTGCAATGTGGAGTTTGCTAATTTAGGCTAGGTACACACGCCGCCGTCGTGTCTGCCGCCTCCGACGACGCCACCAACGCGAGTAGGAAACGATCATTTCCGCTTCGTTCTGAAACGCGACGCTTTCGCATGCAAATCGAATAAATAATGACAGAATGACTACACATTATACATACATCTATTACTAATTTATAAACTATTATACTAAAACTTCAATAACTCAAAAACTAATTAATATTTTTACAAATTTCAATCAAATATTTGTTGAACATTTATCTGACTTTAATTTAGTAAAAAAAATAATAAATTAACTTTGATAGATTATAAGATATAGGGTGTTTTGTAAAATATAAAAAAAATTGTTGCAAAAAATTTGTGTTGACTTTAAAAATTAATTACTCAAAAACTAATTAAAATAAAAAATTGCTCAGAATTGTCTTAAACGCAAAATTTATTCCTTAATACTCAATAAAAATTTGATAAAATTCAACTTCTTACTTTTTTCGTAATTCTTAAAAAACTAAACCATTGATTTTATGACTACACTTTTTACATACATCTATTACTAATTTACAAACTATTATACTAAAACTTAAATAACTCAAAAACTAATTATTATTTTTACAAATTTTAATCAGATATTTGTTGTATAGTTATCTGACTTTAATTTAGTAAAAAAAATATTCAAATAACTAAGATAGATTATGAGATACAGGGTGTTTTGCAAATTAAATTTTTTTTTATTGTAAATTTTTTTTGGTGACTTTAAAAATCAATTAATCTAAAACTAATTAAGATAAAAAATTAATCAAAATTGTTTTAAATGCAGAATTTAATCCTTAAAACTCAATAAAAATTTGACAAAATTCAACTTTTTACTTTTTCCGTAATTCTAGAAAAACTAAACCTCTGATTTATTCCCCCCAAAAATTTTTATACTTTTCAAAATAAAATCACCAAAACCAATTATTTAAACAATTTATCAACAAAGATATCCATTAAAAACGTAATATAAACATTAACCATTCCTTCCTATATCCTCGCAATTCCAGTATAATGTTCCTGAGCTTTCGGTTCTCTTCCTGTGTTTCAGTTTTGACTTCAGTGCTCCAATGCTTTGGAGCTTGACCGTTCGCTGGGGCATTGTTGTTATTACGCGCGCGGGCGGCCGACGCAGGCACTTCCGGTCGAATCCATTTCCTGTTTTCGGACCCCCGGACCCAAACCGGGGAGCAGTTTCTGCAAATCTCCACGGACTGCTATTATTACGCTTCATTTCTGTGTAATATCGACTCGCTCAACGCTTGACCGGTCGCCATTCGATTTGGTACCGAGTCCCGAAAATAGTCCTGCTAAGTCGTGGAATGAGGCTTCAAACAGGAACCGCGGATTTGAGAATCAGACCAAAGGAAGACGAAGTTAGTGCAACGATAACGTAGGCGTTGACCTTTGACACGAAGTTCAGGTGCGGAATACTCCGGATTAATCGCGGGGGATGAAAACGTGTAAGGGTAGATTAGATAGAGGGTATATCGAAGTATATATAATGTAAATCTGGGTTAAAAATATAGGGTAGTTTTAGAGATATTTAAGATATTGTAAAGAATTGTACCAAAAAAATTATTAATTAATTTTATGTAGTAGTTAAGTTTTCCTTAAGGTACGCTTAAAGTATAATACTGAATTTAATAAAATTTTTATGAAAAATACTTAAAAGTATTCTTAATCCATTGATGAAATCCGTTCTTAAATATTTTAATTATTTTAAGAGTAATTAATCCCCAAACTTAGAAATTCCCTCAAAAAAGAAGTGATTCAGCAATACAACACTTTAGTTTTTTTTAAGCTACGCTTAAACTAACAAACAGAATTTAATTAAATTAAAACTAAAAATATTATAAAATATTCTGCATTCATTAGTGAAAAGCAATTTAAAATATCTTAATTAACTTTCACGTAATAAATCCTCAAACTTTTAATTGCAAAATAAAAATAAATTTACCACAAAACGCAACTTGTAAGTTATCCTTAAGGTACGCCTTAACTATTAAAGTGAACTGGATGAAATTTTTATCTTTATATAAATAAAGATATTCCCAACCAATAAACAAAATCCGCATTTAAATATCTTAATTAGTTTTCGCGTAATTAATTTTCAAAATTAATTTTTGCTCAAAATTTTTCAAAAAACGCAAAAAAAACTAAAAATTTATAACAATAAAGATCATTTATAAATCGTTAAAGCTCCATAAGCTTTTCAAAACTAAGTTGCAACAATATCCAACATGCTATAAGTTCATTATACTCATTGTTCGCACCCGTCCGTCATTATCTAATCAAACGCGATTGTTTTCAAATTGTTTCAGCGGAAAAGCTCGCATTTCACACTTCAAACTTCATCCCTCATCACTTCACACCTCACCCCCTTCAGCAGAATATAGGTGAAACATGCGTTCATGATATTTGTGGCAGCTTTCAAACCATCATCATCATCATCATCATCATCAGCATCAAGATATTTCGATCGCAACAACACAAACTTTTATCGAGAGCTTTTTCCACTTTTCCCACTCACATTTTTTACTTGTTACATTTATTTATTAATATCTGAGTATCAGATAGTCAGGAGTGTGATCTATATTTTTTCCTCGAGCTTTGGATACTGGAAAGTCCTTGGATTTGCGCCAAGAAGAAAATTTCGCTTCACAAAACAAAAAGCGAAGAAGCTTCTCACTCGTAGTTGTAATGTATGTGATTCGAGTACATTTTCAATAATACATAATGTGCGCAATTTCGCGGATCTAGTCCAGGACCAAGGACTAAGGAAGACACAAGAAACCAGGACGAAGAAAACGGTGAACATCGTAACTCGAAAGTTGGCCGAGTTTCCTTGCCAAACGGGATAAAAAGCTGCCGCAATTTCAACGCAAGGACCACGAGAGCTTTTCAATATCTAACAACTCGAAATAATCGCGAGCTAGTGGTGAAAAATCAATTTCAACCCTCCAGAAAGGAATTTAAAGAATTTTAAAACAAAAGTTCAAATTTAAAATGTTAACTTTAATTTTAACACCCTGTAGCTTTAAAACTATTAAAGCTAAAAATATAAACTTTTAACCCTTTGATAAAAAATTTAATACTCTATAATATTTATACATGATTTTTTTGTAGAAATTTTATTTTAAAACTTACAAAGCTTTAAAGCTCAAAAAAAATGTTGCCAAAAATTTTTAATTTTTCGAGTGACAGAAATTGTTTATTATTTTATTAATAACTTTTAAACTAATAACAATAAAATTTTAATGTTTACTTAAAATTATTAGTAATTAAATTATCTTTAATTTAAAATTAACCCCATATTTTTATCGTTATTATTATAAAAGTTATCAACCCTTAAAGTTTACTGTAAAGTAATTTCTTAAATTTTTTAATAATTTACTAAAACTTAATTATCTCTTAAACTATTTATTACAAATTATTTAAATTTTTACAGTACATACTTAAATAACCCTTGTAACTATTGCCAAAAGAATGGATATATACCTTTGGTAGTATTTGTATAATTCACCCTCAAAGTAACGTTTAAAATCTTGACTTGAATAAATGTTTTCTGTGTGTTTTGAGTTTTATTTTAAGGGTTGTAGAGGTTAAAATAGGTTAAAAACGTACACAGAGCATTGAACCCCTTTTGCGTTAAATGCAACCCTTAGCAAAAATCCTGTGTTCCTCATGCAATTCAAATTTTAAATGATAACTTTAACACCCTGTAGCTTTAAAACTACTAAAACTAAAAATATAAAATTATAACCCTTTGATAGAAAATTTAATACTCTATAAAAAATCCTAATAAGATTTTTTTGTAGAAATTATATTTTAAAACTTACAAAGCTTTAAAGCTAAAAAGAATGTTGAGAAAAAAAATTAAATTTAATTTTTCAAGTAATTGTTTATTATTTTATCAATAACTTTTAAACTAATAACAATAAAATGTTAATGTTAACTATAAATTATTACTAATTAAATTATCTTTAATGTAAAATTAACCCCATATTTTTATCGTTATTATTTTAAAAGTTATCAACCCTTAAAGTTTACTATAAAATAATTTCTTAAAATTTTTATTAATTTACTAAAACTTAATTATCTCTTAAACTAATTACTGTAAATTATTTAAACTTTTACAGTACATACCTAAATACCCCTTGTAACTATTGCCAAAAGAATGGATATATACCATTGGTAGTATTTGCATAATTCACCCTCAAAGTAACGTTTAAAATCTTGACTTGAATAAATGTTTTCTGTGTGTTTTGGGTTTTATTTTAAGGGTTGTGGGGGTTAAAATAGGTTAAAAACATACACAGAGCATTGAACCCCTTTGCGTTAAATGCAACCCTTAGCAAAAATCTTGTGTTCCTCATTCCAGGATCGATTTGCAATTAATTACATTTACAGCTTTCCCGAACACGAATAGCAAGAACGTAAGTGAAGCAAAAGGGGTGAGTTGGTATTACATTGCTTTATTTCGATCTGGTCAGGGTACAGGTGGGTGTAATTAAACATAATTCCCGCATGCCATTAATAAACCTCTGCCCCCCCACCCGCAGAGAATGAAATTACACGCAAACAAAACGCGAAGTTAGAAGATCCCGGAAAACTTAAGAAAAGCAAAGAAAGCTTGAAATGCAAGCGCAAGCGCGGCGATTAGATTGCACGCCGATGTTCATCCCCGTGCTGGCTCGTCCTTAATGTCTTCCTCCATTGGTCACACGATCCCTTAACGCAATAACGGTCATTGTTACGAGCCTCTTAATGCAGTTATGTTTAATATACCCGCGTCTCGAGTATCCCGAATATCCTGACAAAGACAACGACACCAACCCCCGAACTATTACGTAATGTGTTGCCGAGTGTAACGGAGATACGCCGCTGAGATAAAAGCCAGAAGATAACAATGCACATTAAAGAAGGGTTCAAGCCATAGTGTGGTCCTTCAAGTCTGTGTGGAGGTCCTTGGAACTCGCAATCGTCCTGGTAGTTGTGCACAGGTGGGTGGTCCTGGCGAGACACGCGCAGAATTCATAATTCGCTGTGAGCACGCGCCAGGAATTTCGTGCACGGGATTAACAACGAGTTCCTCAAGATGAGGAGCACGAGGGTGTCGTTGAAGAATAAGGGTGAACACCACGATACAGAATATGATATTGAAGATGCGCGCTGAGATAATTGTGAATTATAAAAATTTTAACGCAAAAAAGATTAACACAATTTTTAATCAACTTCAAGCACGGATTACTGACGAACTAAATTAGATAAAAATATTTACTAAGAAGGGTTGGATACAGAATTTAATAATGTATTAATCATAAAAATTTAATTAATGCCAAAATTTTTTTTGGAATAAATATTTTAGTTTTTGTAAAACAATAATTTTTGGTTTTAGGTTTTAGTTACATTTTTATTAACCTAACTTAAGGAATCAATAACTTTTAAAATAAAATTTATTTTTTAATGCTATAAATTTTGAGTGATAAACAATTTAATTGGCTATTTATTAGTAAAAACCATTAATTTTTAAACAAAAAATTGTAAAAGTTATAAATTATTTAGTAAATTGTGTTTTAAATTTTTAATTTTTTTAAGTTCAAAGATTGAGGTTAAATTACTCAAAAACTATTTAACCTAAAAAATTGTAATTTTTGCACAAGAAACATAATTTTATACTTAACATAACCTCGTTTAGCTTAATTGTTTATAATAATTATCATAAAAGTTATTGA
>JARJDS010007402.1:0-43357 GCA_030264155.1 Atheta pasadenae
ATTGGTTTGCAATTAGTTTATCTTATTATAATTTTATATACCTACATACTCGTATTTGTAAGTGAAAAATAAACTTTGAAACTTACTTAACATTTAAAGACTTAAGTGTTTAAGCTTAAGTTAAATCTAATATTTTAGTAGACCAGAAGCGTTGTTTAAGCTTGATTTGAATGCGTTATCTGTAAAATGGTTCGATACAAATTTAAGATTCAATTGAACGAATTGCGCGTTAAGACAATAAGTGAGGTAAAATTGCGTAAGTGTAATCTCAATTTATGCCAAAGCGCAATGGCGGAACAACAATTTAAATCGGCATAATTAAGAATAAATTAGTCGCAATGAAAATCGCATTTGATTTGACAATGATCGCAAATTATGCATTATATTCGAGGCGTAATTCGTGTTGTCATAGGTTTGCAATTAACAAATTGCGCTTTCATTGCTTGCGCTCGAGGATTTAAATGCATCAGATAGCATTGTAATGGCGGCGCGGCACAATGCGCGCACGCGGATTTTATTGTTTGTTTGTGTGCACGAGCGAAAACGCATTAATGCCTCGGTAATGGCATTAATGAAATCAAACAAAAGCGCATTTGCGAATGAATGCAATGCCGCCGCTGGAGGCCCTGTTGATCGGCGGTTTAATTCGAATTTGTTTCGTTTTCGCAACAATCGCAACGCTAAGCAGGAACAACCAGCGCCAAGCCATAAATTAAACGCAACATGATCTAAATTTAATGTGCTTACAAATTAGACATTAGACTAATCGCTATTTTAATTTTAATTTTTCTAAAATAGAACTTAACCTAACCTGAAATATTTTTTTTATATGCAACCAAACGTACACTGTTTTTAAGTTTTCACGCTCACTTATCGTTTATCATTTGTAACGTTTGTTGTGCAGGAAAGCACGATCACACATTAAACGATCATTTTACGATTTGTTTTACTATCGCATTATCCAAAGATAGAAGCCGTGTAATGTAAATGTTGATATTTGTGATAATATAACAATTCGATTGTCGGGTGCGCGCGATCATCGCAATTATTCAATTTGTCACGAGTTTAAATGTCATGCGATGCACTCAAACAATAAAATTCGCAATAAATCAAGACAAGTAGTTCATGACCACTTGTATACTGTCACTCTTTTTTTTCTGAACACAGTTGATTTTATTTTAATGTAAGTTATGTAAAAACGTGACTGTTTTCTTACAACGAACAACAAACAACAAAAATAAACAACAACGATGTGTTGGTGAATTGCAAAGAAAATAAAAGTGCAACTTTCCATTAATGCTGTAAAAGTTTTACGCGTTGCAAACTTGCATTTACTCGCAAATTTGCATTTGCATAGCGCGGCTACTTATTATTTGCATGCAAAGAGCACCGAGCATTTTGCAAATTATTAGTAATGGTTAAGTGCTAAGAACAACCGTCGATTATAGCCGCGTGATTATAATATTGATTGCTGTGTGGATGTCGTGCGCGTTGTCAGTTAACCGCCCGAAGTCCTGCGACGAGAATCGATACGTTGGAATAAAAAATCGATAACTAGTTGGATGCAATTGATACTAGAGATTGAATAGAATATTGGTTTCGTCGTATTCAAAGTCGCACGTTTAAGTCAAGGCTAGTTTTAATAAATATAGCGTGATAAAAATTTATTTAGAAAAAATCACCGTCGTTTCAAAGTGTAACTAAGACACAATAATTTATTGTGGAATTATGGAATGACGAAAAATAGTTAATAAAGTGTAGTAGTGTGTAAGTGTTCTAGAGCGGGATAGTCCTTGACAAATCGCCCGCGAAGGAGCGAGCGGACGAAACGCAAGAAGCAAAAACACCCACGCGGCTCGGACCGATTCACCCATTCATGCGGATGCCAATTAAACGGATCACATTATATACGATCATATTTCTACTGAATTACGAGCACTGCTTCAGGGTATCCGAAAGAAATTTAATACGTGTTCAATGTTACACTTACATTTTACACTTAATAATGACAAGGTCGTACCAGTCGTACATTGCTTGTCTCAAGTGTAATATTGGTTGCCTACAGTTAAAAAAGGACTTGTTCATTAAATTTTAAATTTTTTTTAACAATAAATTTTATAACATAAAAAAATTATAAAACACAGTTAATTTATATTTTAATTAAGCATTGGCTTTTTATTTTTTATATTATTTTTGTAATTTTTATACTTACTTAATGCTTAAACTTTACTTTAAAAATCAAAATAAACTTTTTAAAAGATGAATTTTAAATTAAATTAAAATATACGTTAAAAGCTAATAAGTTAACTATATTTTAAAAATAACAAGAGTAAAATTGGATAATTAGATATGAAATTATGCTTATTTTATTACGACATTTACAAGAAAAAAAAAGAATAAATTAAGGTTAATTATTGTTTAATGGTCAAAATAAAATACTTAGGGGTTGAAGTTTTGATTGAATTAAATTGTGAATTCAAGATGAACTATTTAACTTTATTTAAAAAATAAGAAAAGTTAAATTAATTGTTTATATAAAAAGTTATGTCTATATTTCTGTAAGTTGGTCTTGAAACAAATTGTACATTGATTAAATTTGAAGGGTAAAATAAAATACTTATAGAAAAACTTTTAATTCAAAACAAAATATGCGTGAAAGACGAATTATTTAACTATATTTAAAAAATAAAAAAAATAAAATTGGGCTATTAGATGTAAAATTATGGCTATTTTTCTGCGATATATTTATACAAAAAACAAAGAAAATATGAAGAAAATCAAAAGTTGGCTATTTAAAACTTAAAAAACTTAAATTTAAAACTTACAGGATAAATTATAGACTAAATATAAATGTACCTAAAGTTCATACTACAAAAATCATTAAAAAAATTGTTTTGTTAAATATTAATCACAAAATAAACAAAATAAAACTACATAATACCAACCTATTTAAAATACAATGAATAATTTCAATTTTTTCCATTTATTTCTTTTATATTTATTCATAGTATTACCATAATGATATATTTTACAAACCTACCTCGTTCATTACACCTTACTCATATAATCCAACAGAATAATTTGATAGACTACCATGAAATGATATATTCTTTGTATTTGCCTTTGGTTCAATACTTCCATTGATTTCAATTCAATTGAGCATCGAAAATTAAAATGATAATAACATGCTACATTACACTTACACCATTCTGTCACATTGTTTTGATTGCGCGCATTATGAATTATAATAATATGCGTTAAATAATAACAATAATCATATATCGTGCGGTTTGAACTGCGCCTGCTAAATAACATGCTGGTTAAACGTTAAATGGAATGCAAATGCGTCTTTGTAAATAATGTAATAAATACACTGGGACATGCCGAGAGCTATGAAGAATGAGGAATACGTTTATTATGGCCTTTCAATGCCGTTCCGGCATGATATGAATGAAACGAAACCTACGGACACTGCGGAGAATGCGAGCAATCGAGAATTGAATCACAATTGTTTTATCTCACATGCTAATACTGCTCAGAGATTTAATAAGTGGGCATATTAAATTATATGTATCATAAAAATGGTTCTTACATCAGTAATAAATTCATTTCAAGCCCTTTTGCAATTGTACCAAGCAATAACCACACAAATGACAATCAATTACGTTGATTTTTTCCTGTTCCCACACCCACCTTAGAGAATCTCAAGACTTAACATACGCTAGTGAGTATATTGCATTGAAGCGTATTACCATCATTACGATGCACTCGCCGATAATAATAAGATCAACGAAACGTTACGTTACATTAGCTTGTCACATAAATTCTTCCGCTCGCAGGCATCAAATTAGAGTAATTCCATTGTCATCGGTGCGCTCGAAGGCTGCATGTGCTCACTGACTAAAAGCTCATTGCCATGCAGCCACTCATTGATGCTTCACATTGCACACATCGACGACATGCGTAAACTCAATTCAACTCGCGAGTGACATTATAATGACGGCTTGAATGCGACGAATTATTTACAATATAATGCAGGTAATATACAATTACACAAATGTACCTATACCATGCCCAGATTGTTCGGTACGAAGACGTATTACTGCTTTTCGTGCGATGGTACGCATTAACGCACAATGTAGACAGAAAAGTGGGTTACAAAGGCCTTGACGGTCGAGATTCAAGTGTCACCGGTGTGTGTCGATCAATGCAAGCGCAAGCAATAACGATGTTACTTCAATAACAAACATTGCGTAACGAGCCAATAAAAACAATAACAAAGAACCCAGCAACCCAGCAAGCAGACGCGCAGTGACAGTTGAAAGGCTGTGAATTAAGTAAAATCAATCAATTAACTCTATCGAATACAAAACACAAACAAAACTTTGAAAAGTCAAAAGGAAGCCGAAAACGTAAGAGTTTTAATTGGATACTAAATAAAACAAAATTAAACAAAACAAGCAAATATAATAAATTCGGGAATTATTCTTGAAATTTAAATAATCGGTTTATCTGCTCAACATCTTAAGACGTCCCAGAAAATTTAAATAAATATCTAACGTGCAGTTTTGATAATTTTAAAAATTTTTAAAATATTGGTATTGTAATGTACCTTCTTGAGTTGTGATTGGAGTGCGTGAATTGTGGCATGAGCAATATTTACTGCTGATTTTTAACCATCTATTATGAGAGTGCACGTGGTGCGAAAAGTCTCAGGTCGCAGGATACCACACAAAACGTTGACATAACGTACGATCCTGCGGGGTGAAATAAATCAAGAAGCTCGCGCCGGTAAATTACCGAAACGACAATGACATGCAGATATGGAATATGCGCCGAGTGCTGCGGACATGCGTCGAAAGCGGCCGAAATTTCCACACAATTTTTGGCCAAAATGATTTATCTCGACGAACATGCGGCGGCACATCGGTAATATACATCGCCTTGTCATAATTACATTTTTCAGCGCTGCATTTGCACGTCCAAGTAAATTACAACATCATAAATTTTTTTCTTACATTTTTGTGCCTTTAATTTATTTAATTTTATAATTTCTCAACAAAAAGATTGTTTTTTATTTTCATATTTACTTTTATTGATTATTTGAAATCTAGATGAATAAACATTTTATATTCAGCTACAGAAGCTTGGAATCCCTGCGGTAGTAGCAATTGCACTCGATAGATATCAAAAAATCATCATTCTTCAATTACTTACGCACATACTACTTCCATCAAAATCTAACCTGTATTATTATAAACTCTTTAAATGTTGTTGCGACTACTGCATCGCTGATTGTTCGATCAAACTGGGTGGTACAGATACAAATGATCTTGCTCCAATAAGCTCAGCGGTAACGTAACAAATAACCACACGGCATTTAATAAATAGCCGCAATTGTTGCGTGGACCACCTGTCGTCGCTACTAATCTCTCGAAAAGCGTTTCGAAATTACTCGACTATCATTGCTATCCGAACAAAGGCTAGGAAGCTCTTCGGGGCTTAACTCTTACTGAAGCTTTAAACCAACAGATAGATCTAGCAGCAACTCTAGATCCAAATAAATGTATTTTTCGGGAACATGTTTACAAGATAAACAATCACGATTGAAGCGCATCGATCTAATGATCATAAATTGATGAGTAATTGGAATTTTATATAGAACGCTTAACATAATATTATATTTCGGAAGTGCTGAACAAATAATCTTCAAACATAATCGCATTCCAGAACTATCTTTTTGTTTACTAATGAGGTTGACCAAGACCATATCAAGTACGTTGTATATGTTGTGTTTGTTTATTAATTTTGTATTTGAATTTCATTTGATTAGTTCGCAAATTTCAACACGACCTGAATAAATTACCACGTCTAAATTTGGTTCCAAACAAATTCTGTTTTATTACATTCGGATCTCATTATTAAATTTCCAATCCATGATGAGACAATATATAAATATTTATTGGATTTACGCATGCTATGATTATGTCCAATGAAAATATTAGTTCAATCCGATCGATCTACATATCACTTTGAGACTTTAAGATGTAACGAACATAACAAGGCAAACTCAATTTGTTGACTTTGTCGAACGATCTCGTTCGATGTTTTCGATTGGCACCCATCGAAAAGTGTGCGTGATAATTTAGTCTATAATAAGACGGCAACAACTTATAGATTAATTTAACGCGGTACCATCGCGGCGTTCCCCAAAGGTGTCGCTCGTCTTACTTCTTTGCCTGAGAGCGGCGTAAAATTAATACCCTTATTATAATTTTTATGTATTTTATGACTGCCATGCTTTCGACACTTCCAACCGTCCAGGACAACGCTCTATCAGTCCATCTTGCTTTAAGCGGCGAAGAATTTTAAACACAAATGCAAGAATTCGTATTAATTTTATGAACAGACATAAATAGAACTCGCTGCTGATTGCTCACATAAACAACGTAATATTCCCGTATTCAGTCAGTATGTGCTCTCATTCTCGGAAATTTCACAAGTAAGTTTGACTGCAAAGATTGACGCGCAGTGTCCAGTCTGGATTTAAATATTTTATTGCAACCTCGACGACTCAATTAACTAGCAGTAAATTATGGGCTCGTAGTAATCGGATTTAGGGATTTGTTTTTGAATGAAAAATGCCAATTAAGGTGCATCTTAATTTAATTCTGGCACCATCAATCACACAACCACCTAACGAGTTGTATACGTATCCCTACCTACATACAACAACCTATCAGTTTTTGTTTGAATAAATCGGTAAAATTTATTGCGCCGTAATTATTAATCAACGAATCCTAGATGATTCGCAAGATAGCTCTGAGCGGCTGTTTTGACACGTGTTTGTTATGTGCGATATTTTGCATCGTGTATGCGCACGCACGTGAATTGTCGGCGCTCGTAAGTTGTGCGTTTTTCTTTACAAGCCGCGTGTTCGTACAACAATATAAGCAAAATGTGCAATATTTGATGCCTGTTTGAATATGCAAATCTTTTACACCGCCGGGCATCGTGTAAACAAATGAGAGTATGCGCAAAAATGTATGCTCAGCTTGTTGAACACGTGTAATTACTAAAATTATATGAAATACACTTCAAACAGGTTCAGTGAAAACCAAACATTATAATTATAAAACAATTGATTCTTATTTTAATTAAAATCATATTAAAATCAACAATTATCTTTAAAAATTTAATATTATACATAATTGTAAAAATAATTAATGTTATTAACAAAACACTCTGTATATTTTCATGTAGGTGTGAGTGTGTTTTCATGATGATAGCGAATTAAACGCTTGATCATAAATTTTGTGGTTGGTACAATCAATTTTTTTTTTAATATAAATTTTTTGAAATACCAACAACCAAAGTTTGCTAGATGAAAAATTATTACGAGTTTTTTTTTTGTTGAGTTGAGTTGAGTTCAGATGAGAATATCTTGTGTGTTGTGTGTATTTTGATTTTCTGCAAGAATATCTCACAACTAGTCGAAGAACAATGTAAACTTTTTTGTGTGGCAAAAAACGATGGCTGTCTTAAAGCTAGTTACCTCGTTAGTTATTGCAAAAAAGCGAAATAAATGTGGGATTGTGATACGTGATCGTCGTGATCGAATTCAGTCAGCTTTTGTTTGTTTGAGATCGTCTGTCCGAGTCGTCCAAATGTCACTTATTTGTTGTTATTGTCCACTACTGAGTATACTACTGCGTGCGGCCAAGTTGGCTGTGGCTTGTTGATGGTGAGTTGCTGCATACAATTCACCTTCATTTGTTATTGTTGAACTTGTACTATGCAAAGCCACCTAGTGGTATTGTTAAAAATATTAATTAAAGTAAAAACCAGTAAGTGGTGTTATTGATTTATTGCATCGTGATTAAATAGTATATTTTTGAAGTTTGGAGTATAAAACATGTTTGTGGTAACGCGAAAGCTCCTAATGGACAGCAATGTGCCGCCTGATCAATGGGTGAGTTGCGATCGCTTATTGTTCACTCCGGTGTCGCAATCCTTGGGGCTTTGCCATTTCGCAGAGCTTTCGTCCCGTCTTCGGCATCAGCTTTATCTGCTACAGGCTGCAGCTTCTTCCTTTGCGCTCGTTTGCGATGCTTACGATTCTTACAGGCGTATTAGTACAAAGTACGCGGCGCGCGCTTCTTGCTATCCCGATCCATCGATACGCCGATGGCCGTGGGAAAAGCAAAGTACGCGCGCTGGCGTTCGTTAAGACTTAAGACGCAACGTGCGCAAACATCTCAGGACGAAACGTCGAAGGTGACTTCAACGGGAACCCTAAGCAGCAGCATCAACATTGCTGTTTGTTACAAGCAACCACTACAAGCCATCATCGCAAGTATTAAAACTAAACGGTTTATCGGCAACCTGCTGATGACTGGTCACTGGCTACTCGTACTTCAATGGACAGTTACGAAAACAAGCACTCGATGAGTAGCACACACACGAAAATTCCAGCAGTCTGTATTCTTTAGAGTACAACATTAACACTTCTTATTTGTACAAATAATTATCAACCACAGCTTGATTTTTATACACATTTTTGACAGTTAAATTATTTCACACAACATTGCCAAAAATATATATCCACCCCATTATATATTTAAAAAAAAGTTTAACTAATTACAGTGCGCTAATTACGAATATGCAATTTGTTTTTCGTTTTTTGGTTTCTTACCGCCACGAATCGGTAGTAGCTCACTCAGATTTTAGGCAATGTCCACACTCCGGAGCGTGATTTATAACGCTTGCCAGAATATTTACGAATCGTCCTGTCGCGTTGATTGTGGCTGAAATATGCAGGCGTGCGCAGAGTGCAATTTTTTATTTAATCAGGCAAAACGTAAGCGTTCCAAGCATGCGCATTAAGTGCGTTTCGTGTCGAATTTCGGTTTGGGCAATCACGCTGAGCATATTATGGGTGTTAAACATGCATGCAAATCGGAGACGAAATGAGAATTTGATATTTTTTTCGCTTTTACCGTGATATTGCCTATATTAAATCACAAAAATTACACCGACAACGAATTTCACAACAAACATTATTTATTTGAATGTAACTTAAAACATAATTTATTTTTTTCCACTTTTTGGAAACAAATTTTATGTAATTGAAGCTTTTCAGGACACACAATTATACCTTAACACGTGAGCAATCTTGTACTTAACTTTACCCGTTGTATTTCAACAAATTTTTGATTTTCTATCGAACCAAAAAAATTTGTGCTTGCTTCGCATCAATTTATAAATGTTAACAATTTGTATGCAAAAATATACAAATATTAACAGTTTTAAATTAAGAAAAGCAACATGATATACACTAAGACGCCTACGTGTTGTTGTTATTGAAGTCAAAAGCAGACTTGCAGCTAGACGATGTCAACCCGTCGAGATTTATCACTTCAAAATGTGCCAGGATTGTCTCCAAGTCTCAAAGTTTCATGTCTTGGATTAAACTAAAATCAGAATTGAATAAATATATGTGCAAATATCAGTTACACATTTGCTAATTTCCAATTAAATCTATTCGCGATCTGAGCGCCCTGGATTTCCTAGTTCCTATTCACTCGCAAGACACTCGCCATAAATACAAATATGTAAATACGTAAACGAATAATTGTGCAAATGTAAAGCACAATTCATGCACGGACTGCTCCTAAGTAAGTATTTTTCTCTTGTTTTGCATTGCAAATCCTACTCGTATTTCGTCGCTTTATAATTAGAGAAAGTAGTCTATTGTGTTTCACTTATTGGATTTTGCGCATTTCATTAGATTGGATTTCGTTTAATAAACGCAATAACAAGCAATTATTTGTTAAGTAAATCAGTTATAAATAATACCACTATTTGACGGCTGAAAGTAGCTTGATGTAACGTGAGCTTTTGTAATTAAATTCAACGCATGTATTGTAAATGTAAATAAATGTTGGTTAAGTTCCAGGTAACATTTTGCTGCAAGTTTTTAGGTGTTAATTTCGCCTGTTTTGGTGCGTCTGCGTCGGAGGCAGTTAATATTGCCCAAAATGTCAAATCCTACTTTACAAATAAGTTAACTTAATGGTTAATCGAAGTTAAAACAAGCACGCAATTGTTTTGGCAACTCATTTGCATGCAGCTGACACACGGTATATGAAACTTAATGCTTCAACAACACCAACACCAAGCTGAAAATGAAGTATCGCAGACGTTTATCACGGATTATCTTTTAAGTAACCGCCGCTGCTGCCTTCCTAATGATAGAACACACTTAACCTCAACTGACGTCTACTGCGTGTGCGCACATTACGTACAAACAGCGCCCTTACATACTAAAAACATTTTATCTTTGAATAACCTCACAAGTCACACTAAGTGTGAAGCAAGCAGAAACAAGAATTCCGAAATGAGAAGCAAATCGCTTTACACACTTCTGCCGCTTATCTGGAAGCAAATAAGAAGAAAAACATGCAGTTAAGTAACGCAGCGACATGTTTCTACGCCGATAGAACAAAATATCACATATTTTGACGCGGCTTAATTAATAATAGATTTAAAAATGATCAAGTTTCAATGCGTTAACGTTGCACAAAGGCGACAAAAATGTTTTTACGATGTCCAGATGAAAATGCAGAAAACTTGTTAGGATAACAAAGTAATTTAAATATATGATATATTATATTGTACGTCGTTGTTAACCTGTTGGTTAGATACGCTTCGGAAGTGTCACGTGTCTCAGGTGTCTTCGCTCTTCGAAGGTGTCCAACAAACGGGGCGCCAATTAGCCGCCGCGCGAGCCCGCAAAGCATAAACGGAATAAATCTAGTTTATTGAAACGGCAGCGCTTTTTCCTGCTGTTTCCATGCTGGAAGCGCTTTCGGTCATTACCGCTGTTGGCATATTGATATTGCGCACGATTCGCAATTGACCCAGCGACACGCCACTGGGAAACGCAAGAAAATGCCATATGAAACGCGCCAAGAAACGATAATTATAATCGGTTGTCATTTCTACCTGCTGAGATGACCAGCTTGCCAGTATCCTACGTATTGGCGGTGTATTTATTGGAATTGATAAAAAATTGATTTATGCAAATGATTATTTCGTAAAACATTATTAATTACTTCGATCGGGTAAAAAGTTTTGACTTATAACGTGGTGTTGACGTTGATAAATCCTTGTTCCTTTGTCGCTGATGTCGGGCATTGTCATTTTCTAATTGCTCTAATTACTAGCACGCTTCTCTTTGTATGCGTTTGTGTGTTAGCGACTTATCTGCGCCATTACTTCACGCGCAAGATTAATAAGCATAATGGATATTAGCTTTCGGACTGTGCCGCGTGCCGCCGTTTATTGCATCGCTCTGCATTTCGTCCATGTCGTGAATGAAATGTTTGAACGTCGCGCCATTAAAAGAACAAGAAGCTTTATCTTAATAGATCATGTCTGCTGCATTTCGCTTTTAGCGCATTGCGCAAAAGTACATTTCATCGTGTCAGACATTATTCAGGCGTTAATTTTTTTTCTGCTTATCAAACGAGGAATATTTTTAAATTTTGCTAATTTTAAATAAATAAAATAAAATTTGAAAAACGTTTACTTTACCAAATATTTATTAACCTTTTACTTTCTCGACATTAAAGTGCCTTTTATACGCTTTAAATCTCTCCGAATGTTGTTTTTTCCTTTAGTAAAGCTTCTTAAAAAGAGGGCTGGAAAAAGCATTAAACGTCTTGGCCATGTGAGTGAAAGACTGCGTGACTTTTGTGCGGCGGTGTGGCAATTACAGTTAGAGCTTCTGCCGGTTGCCTAAAACCCGTAATTAACATGGCGGCGCAAAGGGGTATGGAGGGGGCGGTGCCGCGCTGCCGATTTTTAAGTGCCGCTCTAACGACGCTCGCGTGCGGATCCGATTTAAATAATAACTTCATCATTATATAGAAATTCGCCGCCGACTTCTGCCGACATAAACCTGCCTTCATCCTTTCGTTGGCATTGGTGGCATTGTGGATTGTTAAAGAACTACTTGCTATCAATGCCTCCGGTATGACTCGGTAAAAATGCGTAATGTCGATTAAAAGTACACGTGCCCACAATTCGTCCGACGCTTCGGATATATACCCGTTATTTGTTGTCTTCACTCTTCTTTTTTTCTTCTTCCGCGACCCCACGAAAAAAGAAACGTATAGTTTCAAAGCCAACAATGGCTTTTCTCGACGACAAGAGTCATCCTTCGTACCCGCCAAACGAGCTGAAGTTGAAGCGCGCCTTCGTCGAGTTGGCCCCGCGTCTTGAAGGAGTGAAGGAATCTTAGTCGGTATGCAATGTTGAAGTGCTTGCCGAGTTGTTGAACGTGCTCTCGAAATTCTTACAGTGCGCGCGCGGATGAAAGGGATTCCATGGCTGGCGCGAGGTGGAATTTATGCGTTTCACAAAAAATGTTCAACACCGAGTGCGATTTGTATAAAAGCGCTTTGGATTTTCGACATTTTTGCCTCTCATCGCGTGCTAAAAATACATTCGTGGGTGGCAATCGGAGACCCACACTTTTTTTTCAAATTACCACAACTTTGTGGTAACACGACTTTGAACTGTTCCGTTCGTGTATCATTTGCAGGTGAACCCCGCCGGAGAATAAATTCGCACAAATCGGTGTGTTATCAGCTGGCTAGCATCTCGAAAGCGTCAGAAGTCACAAGTGTCGCGACAAAAGATGCTACACTTTCGCACGTCCGACATCGCTTTCGACGTCGCCATCACCTGTAACGATGCGCAATGCGCGCATTGCTCACATCTCGGATGTGCATAATCGCACAGCACGAACGAATGAACGAATAACGAACATGCTCCGAATTTGTTATTGAAATCAGATTTGCTCAGTCGCGCGCACTGCAATCGCAAGCCAGCAACGCAAAGTGAAGAAAGGAGCTGACCGAAGGGCAGCGATAAGATCGTTCAAGATGTCGCCGAAGCTGCGAAGCGCGCGCTGATAGTCGCATCAAGACAGCCGGAGGCGAGGTAGTTAGCAAAACGTCGCAGGTTAGTATTTCGGACCACGCACCAGATGGATGAAAGGATAACAGGATGTGTTGCCTTGGTTATGTCCTTGACACTTGTATATTGACTTATGTCAATTCTTAACTTCTAACTCAACCAAATGTCAGCCATTCAACGTATTTCTTTACACAAACCTAACCTAACCTGAGCTAATGACCTTCAACCAACGTTCTAATAAATTTAAACAATAAACATTGTGATACAAATTCCTTCATTCAGAAATAATGCAGCTATTCGGTATGACACGATTTTCTTCAAACGTTGCTCGAGTCGTTGGATCGTTGGAACACCTCGAACAGATCTTAATGCCCACCGAACGGCCTTTGGTCGCTTATATTTTCGTACATTTACATTTTACATTCAAGCATAGAATTGGAAGTGATCTGAAGCGACGTATGCACAATCGTAGGATTAAAACAATGTGCTCTGGCCGTTCCTAACGTCAGTAACGTCTAACGTCCGAAATGTCGTGATACTCGTGGTCAATCTATATCAATGCTTGTTCGCTTGTTCAGCGCTCCTATTGGATTCCGGGCGTGCGCGTGTTGTCGATATAATTTTAATAAATTATTCCAGTCAGGTGCGTCGAGGCGTAGAAACTATTCATTTTGTTTTATTATTTCTTACTCGCCAAGCAGCGCACACATTCGTTACCAATAAGTTTCCAGCGATATTCGTAGGTTTCGTTTCGTTCCGCATTAAATTTTCCACGCGTTGATCTCTAACAATAAACTTGTCTTGTGTCTCTTTTAAATAAAGTCATTTTTCTTATTATTCTGCTTATATTGAACGCAGCAAATGCCTTAGGACTAGGTCTGCTGGTTTCGGGATTAGGAAGATGAATAATGTGGATATCATTAAAATTCTTTTCAGTCTTAAATAAGAGTTATTAGAGTAATATAATAATTACTACAAGTGTTACAACATTCGACATTTCGGAGTGATTTAAAACACTTTTTTAAATATTTTGAATATTAATTTAAATGTGGCGCGCCTGAAAACTGCTCCACCTATATATGTTTTTCGTATAATTAAAATTAAGTGTAGCAGCAATTAAGAGAAGCGTGCTTTAACCTGTTTGCATTTTGTGCCTATACGCAGGGCCAAACTAATAATTTTATTTTATAATTTGAATTCGTTGAAATGTTTGAAATATAACAGCCAGCGCAGCCGATAAGACGTAATATTTTGTTATTATTACTGGCATCAAAGCGATAAAGATAAAAAAGCGAATCATCGCGAGTTCATCAGCAGCTCGTTTTCCAAAAGTTACTTAAGATATAGTTTCACGTACAACTCTTAAACGAGAGCATTTTTCATTAGATACAAGACCAGATAAGAAGTTAATTAGGTATGAAATAATTTGGTGAATAATTTGGGATTAATCAGCCCAGGTTTTTGTATGGAATCTCTGCTGGTACTGGTGCTACTCTTAACTGTCGGAGTCAAGTCCGAACAGTAGCGCGTTTCGTTCGGGCAGTCGCAATTAAAATATTTCTACAGCGGCGATTAATTAGTCTAATCGACGGACGAATCGATCGACTTGCTGGCGATTGCTTCTGATCGCACTGATTTATCGGACTGCATCATGATACAAGTAGCAAGTGGCAACTAGCAGCCATGATTATCGTGTATTAGCAACTGAGAAGCGATTTAAAATTGTTTGATACTTTGATAACTTGATAGGCAATCAATCGAAATCATTTCATTGCTATTAAACCGTCAAACTTGTATTAAATATTTATAAACACTATTTATTTTTTTAATAAATATATTACCTATATAACAATAATGGTATGTGTTTTGCAAATTTAAGACGACTAATTAGTTTAATTGTTTGCAAAGGCAATTTATTTTACTTTGGTCTTGGTCTTATGCCACCATGGACGAGTCACGAGTTGCCTATTTTTCACATTAATTTAATCAGTTTAAAACGGAAAAGAATTCAAGGTTTCGTATAATATGCCTAGAATTATAATCAAAGTAAAGAAGATAAACTTTGATGGGACGGATAAATCTCCGAGGAAGCTTAGTTTAAGTTAGGCAGAGCTTTACTGACTTCAAGGTGGTATCGTCCGTACTAAAATAGCCATCAACGTATTCTATGATTTGCGATCAGTAATTTGCTTCTCGATACTCAATACTTAGACGATGTAATAGCTATCAACAAGTTATTAATCTTTTCCGTTTTCAATTTTCATTTTGAGAACCAATCAAATGATTTTTTAATAATTATCTAAGGATTAACCACGCTATATAATGAAGTAAGTTGGGTTGCCTAAATCAAAATCTTAAAAAATTGTAACAAAAAGTAACTTAATTTATTTATATAACATATAATTATGTCCAAACCAATAATCATATTTTATTATTACCACTTTGTGAGGTGCCATATTTGTCAAGCAAATTATTGCCCAAAATATTTTATATTCAATTATTTTTGCTTTATTATTCCACTTTCTTTTTATGCCCATATTAACGTACGACTTCATTATGGTGTTGTTTACTATTATGTCGTATTTTTATTTGAATATCTTAAGGTCTTATCTTTCAAATTCAAAGACGCAATAATAAACGTTGATAAATTAAATTGAAATACTCGTGGATCTATAAAAATGAAACGAATAATGAAAATAAATTAATTAAACAGTAGCCACAAAGCAATCTTGGGCTATTGATTTAATATTTTACATCGTTAACATCGTCTACAAACCAGAATTTTAACTTTTATCAGGTACCGGCTGATAAAGCAGCGCATTTTATTTATTCATCGGAATGCACATTCACACTGAATCAATCAGTAAATGTGTGAGGACAAGCGCAAGCGGCGCCAACTTGAAAGGCTTTTTGATAAATCGGACGAAACGATGAAAAAGTACCTCGAATAAGTCTTCTATTAATGAACCGAGAATGATCACAGAAGAGAACTAAGCTTCAAGTTCAAGTTTATCGCGTTGTCAATTCAAAAAAAAAGAAGTTGGCTTGATAGCATTGAAATAAAATTTAAAAAAAAAACAATTGTAACCCTTCTTAATTGGCTTAATTATAAATTAAATTATCCACCAGGTGATTTGGTTTTGTACTCATTAAAATCTATTTTTTTTGTGTTTGATTATTCAAATTACGTCTCAAATTAATTTAATAACATAACACATTAATCAAGACTATATGGTGAGTGAGGTTGCCGCTGCGGGACATACGAATCAAAATTGTTTTTAAAAATGTTTTATTAGCGAACAAATATATTTTGTAATGTTGGCGGCGTCTTGTCGGCGACATGAGGCTCTCGAAAAAGTAACGAGTTTTGAACTAAAAGCGGATTTCACTCCATATATGATGAACTTTCGTTTGCCGAAATGTTTGCCCAGCATGTACGTACGCATTTTTTCTTTACTCGTGGAGTACATACATAGTACTCGTATGTATTTGTATGTTGTTTGTATGTCGATGTCGATGTGGCGTCGTCGGGTGCTGTTTTATAATTTATTAGTCGCACGAATATCGCCCGCTTGTTTCAACTGCGCAGCTACATGTTGCATTTCAGGTCAAGGCGGTGGCGGCGAGACGCTTCATCTTTTCGCAATGTAATGCAACGATACGTAGAAATGTAATGCATTACGTGTTTGTGTTGGTTGCGTCTAAAAACTTGATTTTTCGTGTAAAAACTGCATTTTTATTGCTATTTTAGTCATCCTACAAAGACAGATTGCATTACAGATTAATTTTATTGTTTATTTCTCACGTTTTTCCAGAATATATGTTAACAATAACAAAACACAATTAAATAATATTTAAATGTGATTGTGATTTAGTGTAATTTGTGTTGCATATATTAAATATTTTTTGCTGTGCCCGGCGCATCCACCATAATTTTTTATTAATTTTTGTAACATCATCACTTTATACTTTATACATAACTATGTAATGTAATTAAATTTAACGACTGTTTATTGGCACGCGTGTTGTCGGGGGCCACTATAAGATAAAATTAAAATGGCGCCGAACTTGGCATTCGGCGATAAAACACGTTACGACTGTGAGGCTAGCGCGCCATGGCGATTAATTAATTTAATACCAGGCGGCATGATTAATAATTTTCTAACGCGCCATCCACTTAAGGGTCTGTTTATTGCGCGCCGCCGCAAAAAGTCAAATCTAATCGAAAAGAAATTGCCATCGAGTTAATAGACATTCCATTAAATGCGACATTAAATGTTTAATAGCATCCGCGCGCGCATCCACCGAGATAACCAGGGTTGCAAAACGTTACCAAACGATGCAAACGACTAATAACATTGAGATTGTATCGTATTTGTAGAAAAAATGAATTGAAACCTTAAACGCTTAACACTCTCGCCGCGTTTGTGACTTATAAAATCTTATAAAACAGAAGAATTTAATTACCACCATTTAACCATAAAACTAACTACACCCAACCAACGGACAGTATTTGTAAATAATAAATTTATGTGAAAAAAAGTTTGGTGTGTAAATGTGTTAAAATGTAGATTGTACATCGTGTTTGTTATGTCGAACATAAACAATTTATACGATTATTGACAAAATGACAAAATATAAGACATGAGAGGCAATTGCACTAGATACAAGTCACAAACGTTTTGATTAGAATTTATGTCGCTCGTATAAACTAGGCACGCATTGTATGTGGTGTGAAATAAAATAAAATAAAATATTTATTTACTGTCGGTGCTGGACGCGTGCTGCAATTCGATAATAAGCCGCAAAAACGACAATAATGACATGCGAACGTGGAACGACAATAAGGACAATTGCGAATTGACTACGCATCGTGTCAATCGCGTGTTGTAGACACAGATACAATACTTGAATAAATAATACAATAAATATACATAAATTGTAAAGCATCTACAATTGTTGTATACGATGAATAACAAATAGTTTGAATAAATAGAATAAATTATATATCAATCATAAAATGAAGAACAATTCTAACTTTGAACTAAAGGTACATCAATTATAGGGTATCAGTAAACCTAACAAACCTTAAAGTTTATCCAATTAAAAATGTATGAACTAATTAGGTAATTGCGTGAGGTTTTCAACAAAAAACTAGTAAATTTGGATGTTTTATGAAGTTTTTATTTGAGATCATAAATTCCTTATAGGATTTATAGATGCGCCAATCAAGAACTAAAATTTAAATTTTTAGACTACTTGAATAAATGAAGTATTAAACATAAATTGATATTAAAATTTAAAAGTAGTTCAACTAGTTATAATCATGCACGTGTTTCGAAGTGTCAAATTAAATTTTCAAAAGCTTATTTCCTAGTTACTCAACTAGTTTATTAGGTGTCGCATTTGTTAACATTAACGGCATAATAAAATCGCCGATATGCGTCCACATATCAAGCCGCAATCAAATAAATTCAGCTACTAACAAGACACCACTAAGCGAGCGATACGATATGGCGACCATCGCAAGCGTTGAAAACTTAAAGTTAACACTGAACAGCCTCAACAATTTGTAATATAAACAACAGCGAAACAAACGAAAAAGACAATAAGGAGTGACCGCAAAGACATCGATGTGCGAACAGCTGCCGCAGCAGTAAGCCGGAATAAAATAAAATAAAGCAATGAATACGATTCGCGTCCGACTAATATAACACCGTGAAAATATCGACACGCTGCGCCATTCGTAAAAGCCGTATAAAATGTTTAAGAATTTATGAACCGCCGAGATACGGACACGGACAGCAACACTTGACAGGGATTTTACAGACGAACAAGCAAGACTACAATTTATCGAATAATACGGACACAAAACGAATGATTTCTGGCCACAACACTGTGCTATACTTCTTTTTGTTTCGCGCAGGGCGTGTGTGGTGTTGAATAACTTTCACTGAGTGTTTAAAATTCATATTTTTCCAAGTGTTGTGACAATTTGTGGGCATTGTGTTAGGAGAGTCTGGTTTATAGAAATAAATATAAAATCAAGTGGGGAAATAAAAGTCACCTTAGCGTAACAATCGTAACGTACGCGACCACCGTTCGGATATTTCACCTGTTCAGGACGATAAATCACACTTTTTAGTGCATGTGTGCATCACACCCTTTTGTCCTGCCAGAACAACCACAAATTGTTTATTTTTTGTATTTTTATTTAAGTCTTTAAATGTGATCACTTCAAAAACTTGCTTTTTCTGTTCGTTATTTGTTTATTTGTATATTTATTTTTGGTTTTAATCAAATGCACGTGAGTAAATAAGTGCATAAAGTCGATGTCGGCACAGGACACCCACCTATAAATGACATATTAAATAGGACACGACGTAAAATCGCATGACGGCTTTTACTGCTTGCCGTTTTATTTCTGCGCAATGACACAACTCCAACCACCATGTGAGTGGACGCGCCGGAACACACAGAATTATCACATAAAAACGAACAAAAACGATGCCGCAAATCCCAACGAAACACGCACCAACAATTCCAACCAGACGTCGTAATCCGGCCCACGATGGCACATTATGTGATTGCCAATCAAAGATCATATTTTTATTGGAATTGATGGTGACTTTAATGCGTCGAATGGCAAAAACCAGACAAAATTAACATAAAAACTTTACAAAGCGTTTTGAAAGAAATAAATTTTAATACGGTGATATTTTACACGAAACAAGAAAACTATTTAATTATCACGTATAGTAACATTTTATTTTATAGTTTAAACGCTTTTACTGCGTACAAGAAGTAAATTAACATTTATACAAGTTAATGGTCTATTTCACAACGCTAGAATCATTTCACTACCAACTAATAAAGTTGTGGCATTTCATTCGAACGCAAAGTGCAGTGCAATTTTATGAATGAAATTTTAAACTTTTCGATCAACATGTTAAACGCACAACACCAACTTAGTAATAAAATTTTTGAAAGAACGTTTAACGTAACATAAAACAGTGACATAAATAAAACGAAATATGTTGGTGGCGTGTGTTTTATTCGTGGAATTTGTTTGTTTTTAAGGAAAATTTAGATCTTTTTTTATTATTTTCTACATTTTTAGCTCGTGTTTGTTTAATATAATTTTGTGTGAATTGTATGGAAGCGTGCCGTTGATTTGATAAATAAATCGTTGTGAAAGTCAACGACGGTGTCAAGCATCGAGCATCGCGTAGGCCGTCACCGCCGTCACCGTGTTTTCGTCTGTTTAACGCAAGATTACTTTTCAATGACGATTGAATGTTGCGCGATTGCGCGAATGTTGCAATAGGCAGCGAAACGTAAACTTACATCGATGACATACCTGGCGCCTTTAATCGCTTCAGGCTCACTTTTAGCGGCTTCTTACTTCTTAATACATAAATAAATTTAAAAACATTCACTACTTTTTTTCTTAGATTTAATCCAAATAATATTAACACATTGTTGTGCTGGAACGACAAGTTTGTCGAAAACACAATTATAAATTTATAGAAAATTAATGACTTCATTATTTTACCGAATCAATTATCTAATACAATAGATATAATAGACGAATAAGTTTTTGGTTGCTATTTTTACTAAAAATTGTTTTTAATCAAATAAAACTTAGGTCAAGTTTATTAAACTTTCAAAAAAATGTGTGTAATTCATAATTATGTTCTTGTTCATGCTCTTGTCATGTTGTTTATGTTGTTGATCGTGTTTATTTTGCTTGTCACTTACTTTTGCTTGACCGATCAAACCCGAAACCAGATGAAACATAACAAACATAAATAAAAAAAAATGAAAAACATAAAAATCTCACATGAGTTATATAATTAAACAAGATCACGTCACGTGTTCGAATATTAAAATATTCAAACCTGGTCTAATCTTTTTCGATCAATTCACCGCACTGAAATGACAGATAACGATCTCCGACTAATTTTAATAAAATCGTCAATTAATCATTATTAAGTTTATGTGTGTCTCATTAAAAACTTTTAAGAACTCTAAAAGCAGGTATTAAATTTCATTGGCGCCATTAAACGTGATTTTATCTTTGGAAAAAAAGAGATTTTTGGTATTTTTATTGATTTCCAAAAAGCGATGGCCAAACGCGTTGGCGTCACACGTCAGTGAAGCAATCTTGGCGTCAAAAAGTTCATTCATAAATTTTATAAATAGATAAACACAATTTCTTGCACAAAGAAAGTACTTGACAATCTACATCTACAGAATTCTTCGTTTTGATCACTTAAATCGGTGGAGTAAAGAAGAAGTTGTTGATGCATTCAATTTTAAATCATTCATCATTATTATTTATTATTTATTTCACAACTGGAAAGCAAATTAATGAATTAAATTACGGAAAAGTCAATGATTTCGCTATCAATTCATTAAAAGCAAAAAATTAAATACGTAAATGAATCTTGGGAAACGTAAGTATAAATGAATGAAAGGAATATGTACATACACATAGTATACGATTTAATTGCATTCATTAATTAAGAGTCAAAGCGTCAAAGGTTTGTAAATATCGGATACGCTCTGATGGTTTATGTGTGTTTGTAGTTTGTTGGTTCATTCATTAAATTCAATTTTGTAGACTTGTTCACTTAATAAATGCATTAAATGAATGTGAAATGGAAATATAAATTTAATTTTTAGGTTATGCGTTGAAACTGTAGTTTTAAATGTTAAGTGAGAGTTGAAAAGACTTAAACCCTTGAGGTTATTTAACAATGAAGTGTTGATTTTTGTGTGTGGTTGTTGAAACCAGTTGAAACCCCAAATATTGTGGACAGTTCTCGATTTGATACAAACAAGTAAAAAAATGACTGCAATGATGAATGCGACGTGTCCGAGCGTGTTTCTTGCGTTGGCGCGCGGTGCTTAACAGGTTCCTAATTATGAATGGCATTGTCGAGTCGGCCTAGCAGTGAAGAGCGGTGGAAGAAAGAGAACGGGCCTCTTTTACATGCTGCTCCTGCGCGACACGGAACGAAAAAGTGAAGCGAAGCAAATGAAACGAAACCGACGCAGCGCGTGCTACTAAACGCACATAAATTAACTGCTAAACAGAGTGACTTAAATGCTGTATAAATCAAATTGTGGTTTGTGTAAAGTTTTTTTGGTTTTTAAATAACCTCACATTTAATTTAAACACTCCGAATCAATTTAATTGCGTAAAATCTTCTTATTTTTCGTTTGAATATGTTGGGATTTTTCTATACGTGTGATTATCATTTTGATTCTTTTGTTTCTTTTCGTCGTTGGGATGATTCTGGCCGCAGGAAGTGCCCGACCTACACGTTGAAGGAGCGGCCTCGTGCCAATAGCTCTCTAACACATATTAACTTTCCTTCTTCTAGTCTCGGTGACTGATCGCCGCCAGCACGAGGCATTGGTGAGCTGCCCACAGCTACCACCAACGGCCACGGACCGACAAGTTCGACAATGCAACATCATAGGTAACAACGGTAACAAAGTAACAAAGCGCGTTAACAAAGCGTTCCCGCTTTGGCACATCGTGTGTGTAGTGTGCCAAACGCGCTCTATTGTCGAAGAGCTGTCGAGGAGATGCTTGTGTTATCTAAAGCGGTGTGTTACGTTTATGTCGCTGTACGTCGTCGGACATCGCTGTTTATCGCCGGCGGAGAACATTTCATTCCGAGCGAAATAAAGACAATAAATATTTGCACGGACAATATACAAAACGATAAAGAAATAAAGATATACAAGCGTATAAAGACGACGACTATTTGAGTTCAGATTATCGCTTTGAATTTAAAAAAAAAAGATCAAGCTATTTACTTACATTTATGTTGACTATTATTTGATTTCCACACAAAAACACTCTTGTTAATCAACAATATGCACTTATATAATAATTAACACACTTTGAGTCGGCGCGGCGGTCTTCACTATCACTATCATCACTATTTACTTCCATCTCAACGTCCGATAAATTGTCCGTATAAAGTTCATCCTCATTTTCGAACTCTATGATAAAAACCACTTTTCACAATATCAAAATAAGAAGGTCTACATCTGCCGAGAATCAACAAAAGACTAATTCAATTCGCGCAGCGAAGCTGCATTGTTTGACTGTGCCGGTACAATCTGATCAGATAACAGCAAATCCGATAAGATTCGATGCGTTGAGTTTTGAAGCATCTAAAACTAGATGCGCACCCGCTCAAAGTGTGTTAATGTAACAAAAAAGATTCCAATGCAAATTTCGTCAAGTAGATTTAAGTTTTTGGACATAAAAAGCACAAAAACCTTGATTTTTAATAAAAATATTAAAATTTATTAAATACAAAGATGTTCCTTATACATTTCTCTTCATTTTTCATTCATAACATTTTTAATTTCGATTATAAATATAAAATAATTCTCCTTATACTTGTTTCTACATTTTACTTTATTTCCTTTTAATAAAACGCATAGGCAACTTTACATGCACAAACCCATAACATGTACTATTAAACTTTTAAAGATTTAACTATTGTTTCATTTACGCATGAAAAACATCCTTAACCTTGAATTTGCTATTTGGTAACACAAACAATTAATTGAGTACCTTGAATAAATAAATTTAACACATTTTGTTCGTCAGTTTAATCCGAGTTAGACTTAATGCACGCATGAACTAATTTCGATAGACACGTCAAGGATGTCCTCTATTTATGCTACCCAGTAAACCTGCCTGTGTGTGGGTTGCCTATATCGAAAGTACCTATACAAACTGTACTTCACGTAATTCATTCATTGATGTTTTCTTCAACAAACTATTGCATCACTAAACACTAAACCAAATCATTAACCACAATTTCGACATCGCAGGCGCCTCGAAAATTTGTGGTTACGAACAACAACGATGATTTATTCATTTTTAATTACAACAATCACAAATTTTACAAAAAATAATAAAAGGTTAGTCAACACATCGACTCAACAACAATATCTTATGTTGATGCAAATCAACTACATACATTGTAAACTATGAATGAATATGTCTGACTATGAATGAACGAACAACTGTGACTATGACTACACCGTGTAAATACTGCAAATGATTAATAAACAGAGTTGATTTGAAGGAAGAAACATCGGCGACGAGACCACAACGAGAATAAAATCGCTATAGTCAATAATAATCATACATTCTGCATGATTAAGCAGGAAATTATCAATTAATATTTATTTTGTGTTTAGCACTTTGTTTAATTTATGTTGTGTTGCGCTTTGTGTTGCGACTTTATTGTGTTTCATCATTGTTTGTATGCATTCACATTGTAATTGATGATTAATGAATCAATTTATTAAAAATATTTGCGTTGAGAGAAATCTTTCTTGTGTTTGGTTGTTTTCTACGATTTAGTGCAGATGTAAAACTGAAATTACATTTTCTTATCTTGTGCATTAAGTATTGGGACTTAAGGAATTAATCGAGGTGAAAGTCATATGATAATAATTTAATCGTGTGGGCAAATTTTATGTAATGTGATTGGAAAATCAGTAAATTTCGAATTTAACCTGCCTACGTTTATTTCATTCATAAAATCTAATCAGTTTATTAAATCTTAAGATATGCACATTAGTAACCGTAAATTATTAATTGGAAATATACTTTTGATCATTTATTATATTGGTAACTGGTTTATTTCTATGTTAACATTTATATTTTGTTATAATATTACGATTAAAGGTCTTAAACTTCCAAAACTAGTCACGGAATGAAAAATATAGGTTAAAATAGCGTTGTAAGTTGTACTCCGTTTTACTAGATGGAGCAAATTTTAGGTTTTATTGAGCTATGACGTCACAAACTAATTGAGGTTAAGATTTTAGTTTACCCCACATCAAATAATATCTTGATTTTAAAGAAAAACAGTGTTTAGGAGTAAATCAAATATAAAAATAAAATTTTGTTATTTTGTTATTTATTTACGTAAAATCGTATTTTTATGCTTAACCACATTTATCGTCTACGGAAGTTGTGGGTGGTGATTACTCAAACGCACTCCATTCTAAGAAAAACAAAAATTATGTTAATGCGCGTTGTTCACGCTAAGGTCTATGCTCATGCGCCGCACGCGCGATGTTTACTACCAAGTGTTCTCATAATAACGTTAAACAATTTAAAGTTTGTAGTTTTATTTTAATCCTGAAGAAACTGGAGAAATTGTAGTTTAAGTTTACGTTGATGATAATTTAGCCTCTGATGCAAAATCTTGCATGTTATCAACGCGTTATATTAAATCCATAAAACATACAAGGAGTTTTCTTCCTATTGAATTTTATCGCTTTGATAGATGCGTACTGAAAGGTAAAAAGTTCCAAGATGAGACACAAAAGTGAATCTTGATTGTTCTCGCTTGATGTGCACAGCTTGCACATCCCTAATGATAGATCAGTGTCTATGCCCCGACTCTTGGGAGTTCACCATAGTTATTTAGTTAGCTCGTACTCCAGCTTAAGTTTAATGGCGATTATGCATGCTTCGAGGAAGAACAATGACTAATGTCTTCATTACGGGCGTGCATGCCGCGTGCGTTTTGAAGCGATCCAAAGTTGGAAAAAAATCGAAAAACATCAAACACCCATGCACGTTTGTTGTTGCTTCAAACATGCATAGAAAATTAATTAAAATCGTCGAATAACTGCAGGGAATGCGAGGATTACTTTAAAACGACGCTTTTATTGCGTCGTAAATCTTCAATTCCACAATTTCAATTCGGATGGTTTTTGTTATTTAATTAAAAACAATCCAAAATTAAAGAATACACCAACCAGCAGTAGTTGTTAGTACGCTGCCAAATTTATCGCGTTCGTAATTATTTCTTTACCATTGGCACAAAACACACCAACGACTTGCGATTTACAGATCAGATTTACGATGTCTCCACTGGTCGCTGTCCAGCCTGTCGGCGTCGTCAGAAAGATGACGACCCTTTTTAACAGACCGCTCCTCCGCAAATTGTAAATTGCAAATTGTGTACCGAGCGAAAAACAACCAAAGGGGAAGCCGACACCTGATTAAACGTGTGACTTGCATGCGCCGCGCGGAAAAAAGAAATTCGTTGCTTCTTGCATACTCGATCGTAATTGCTTTGCTTCCCTTTTTTTCTCTTCAAGTTACCGAAGCTTACAATCGGCGATTAATTGTAAATTACGATTTCATATATTAAACGTTGCAACACACCGCAGCAAGCATTTTTAACAATCGACACGCTGTATGTTTTGCTCGGCTTTGATTAAAAAGGAAAAACAGAAAAACAACAAATATTTGTTTCGTGTAAATTGCTCGCGATACCCGATAGAAACGTACATGTGTTCCACGTCGGACGTCGCTACTGGTTTGATATAAGTGTTAATAAATAATAAGCGCCTATCGCAGGCGTGCGCAGAGTAAATAATCAACCGTTTTATCCCGTGTGTTTTTTTGCAATTTATTTGCGGGTTGTACTACTTGTAACCGAACGATTTACATGCGTGGCACGGCATGCAGCAACCGAATGAGTAGTTACTCGATTATTACTTTATGCTTTATGCATTAAGTGCCATTTGGCTGCGCATGAAAATATTTATTGTTCCAATTAAAACGTGTTATACGTGTAAGAAGTATAAACCACCCGCAGAATAGCGCCAAGAGTAATAAATTAATAAATAATACCAGATTAGGTTAGAACTCTCTAAGTCTTAAAGTAAACCCAAACTATTTAAAATTCGAAAAAAAAAATTATAAAATCTAATAAAAACCACAACATTTGCATAACACCCACATCAAATCCTAAAAATTACTCACTTCCGGATTGGGTAGAAATCTAACGTTTATTCATAGCACAAAAAATTAGTAATTCATTGAAAAACTGAATCAACAGCTTCTTAGTTTCGTGTTGTGAGTTGATAGTAGCCTTTGGGCAATGTGTTTGATTACACGTACATTTTAACTCATTCATTTCTAGAATATTTAACTGTGTCAACAAGTGAATGAAGTGAATGAAAGACGCCCACGCGCCAAAACAACCTTGCAGACTTTACTACGCGAACACCGTGTCACGATTCGGCGTCTTGGCTCCATCGTGGCTCTATTTCTTGCATAAGATCGTAATAAATAGAAACTTAGTCTACAAGTTTTTCACAAAATGACATGCAGAAGTATAGTCTATAGACTATACCCATTTTTAGTTAGTGATCATTAAAATATAAATTTAATTCTTAAATTAAATTTTGTTTTCGCTAAATCTTGAACAAAAAAAATGTAATAAAATAATTTTATTGCAGACGTAACTTATCTATATAATTGCAGTTTTATCGAAACGTTTAGCTGTTAAAGACGCATGACGTTGCTTTTTTTCGTTCGCGTGTCAAGGGACAATAATTATTTCGAAAATGAGCGGGTCAGGACGGAATGCTGATGATCCTCCGAGTTGTCCATGTAGTGTAGACAATAAATCGTTTTCCGTGCGTATTGAGGATTCCAATCGGAAATACACGTACGTTTATGCAAATCTTTGTCCAATACAAATACAGACTTTGATCTTTCAGCATACTAAAAATAAAGTCCTTGAATTGAAGACAGATTTATCAGATTGGAAAAAAGTTCGTTCGCAAATATTTGAGCGCTGAAACGCAGTAGATTATTATTGAAGAAATAAATTTTGTGGATTTTTTGTGAGTTGGAAATTGACGCGATTTGCACATGCGTGTCGATGGGGCATTAAGCGACACGCGACGAGAGTGAACGTAAACGACGTTGATCGCTACTTAATTTTCCATCATTGCGCTACTGATTAAGTTATACAGTGATTTTCTACGAATTTGTCTGCTTTAGCACCAAATATTTGTGGTTGACGTTGGTCATTTTAACGATAAAGTGTTTAGGTATACAATTATTTATTTCAAGAGTTGTTGACGCTAAATGACCTAAAAGATAATTGTCGTTCACAAACATTTTAACGACATCACAACGAATACAAAAAAAAGTTAAGTATGTGATTAATTTTTTGTTGTTTCTTGAAGTGCTTTCTTTCAATTTTCTTATTTTGGTGCGTTCTATTGTCTGTGAAAGCTTTAAAACTCAGTAGTTTCTTGTGTTGTGATTTCCTCCTAAGGAAGGTCAAAGGTGATTGTCTATTCCACCACATACTGATATTTATTGGCGCCTCCGCACGCTATGAACCAAATGCGTACCGAAAATATAAATAATAATTTTAAACTTTAGCGTTGTTTACATGTTTACGTTCGAACGTTGTTCTTGCGCGCTGTGATTATTAGTTATTGCGTTTGAGTAAAAAATATTTTCACATCCCACGCATGCGTCGCAATACAAAACATACGGAGCGTTTCAAAAACAGCGATTTACTATAAATGATTTTAGATTTATTTAAATTTGTAGATATTTGATCGCTGTGTATAGTTTGCAGCTTCAATGTTTTCATAAATATTTTTGATTTGTAAATAGCGACTTCCTACGAGTCCTGCGACTACTTGGGCACGATAATTAAATTGACTAACCACTAACGTTTGGAGGTTGGCGTTCGTTCGTCAACAACATGAATGTTATTAATATTCACAAATCGGAAACGGTCTAAATACCACAAGGAATAAGCCGCGACTTGCTCGCCGGTTGAAGCAAAGGTGAGCGTTGTTTGTAACCGCATTCATTCATATATTTCACCGCCGTTTCATTCATGTGTTCTCCAGCCAGCGTTTAGCAATCTTTAAGACGCGATATTGTGTTACGACCACACTTGTGCTAATGAATGAGTAACGAGTAGGATTGAATAACATTGAAATATTGAAAGTGTAATTACCCATTGCGTACATAACATAATCTTCAAGCGAAATTTTATTATTCCATTAGATATATTATAAAAAAATTGTATTTTAATATTGGTACATCTATATAATTATGCAAAAATCATTTCCGTTTTGCACTTTTCCATTAGATTAATCTATAATATAATATTAACATTTACGTAACTACACATAATTGGATATAATTTTTTTTATAAATAATGTTGTATTGTTGTACCTCATTTTGCGTTCTGCATTGCTAAAGTTACCATTTGCAAAAATGCATTTTTATGGTTTTGTAATTATTGTTTTGGTGATTGTTTCTTCGTTATGCGCCATTGACATTAATCAAGTTTGAGACTTAATAATATTTTTTAATTTTTAGTGATTATTATCTTTTAGTGGCAACAAAATGGGTTTGAAATTAAATTAACTCGTGGTGAATTACTTGGATGTGGTATTGCTTCTTGTAAAGTGGTAACGTTCAAGATCAACCGTCAACAAATAGCTCTAAATCTTACTTTTCATATTAATGACACGTTTGGAATGGATTTACAGGTATTTATTACTTTGTGTCTCAAAAATTTTAATGATTCGTCAAATAATCGGCTTCTAAAACCTATAAAGTTCCAAATTCCATTTTGTTTGATAAATAATAAATAAATAAAAATTAAATTCCTTAAATTTTGTATTTTCTAACTAAAACTAGCTCAAAAAATTCGGTTATTGCAAATTTTTGCATATTCTGAGATCAAAGCAATATCAAACAAAATATCCTTAACATTTTTATCAGCTAATTAAAATTCAAAGCAGTCTTAAAAGTTTTTGTTTTAATTTATAGCAAAAATATGCAGTACTTAAACAAACAAGCAATGGATATCGCTCTACAAATATGAATTTTACAGTATCACATTGTAATCTAATTAAAGGAGAATCACTTGGAAATCCAAAGCCATATTTTGAAAATGGCAAACCAGCGACGTGTCCTTATCCAAACGTAATAAACTTAAAACTTACATAATTCATTAACTAATTTTTTTATATATATATATATTTATAGCCCAGTACAATATACCTCTACAACTTTATTCCGAACTCAAAGACTTTTCCTCCATTAATACCTGCCGGTGACTACTCATTGTTAAACGAAATTTTCACCCCCAAAGGAAAAGTACTAGCAAGGTACGCTCTTCATGGAACAGTATCTTACAAGAACAAAAACAAATCAAAATGAAAAAAATATATAAACTTCTAATTCCTTGATTGTGCTTTGATAAATAATAATTCTGTTATGAATAATGCACATAAATAAACAATTACGAAGCATTTAATTTCTACAAATAATATTTATGCTCGCGCTGGTTATTAAAATATTCAAGCAGACATAATAATTAACGATTTGTTTATCAATCGGTAATCGGAAGCTTTGGATTCCAGCCGCGCAGATAAAACCAGCTTTAATAACACATTGGTAGCCCCGATAAGTCAATTTTGTTCGATTCTTTGTGCCTTCGACTCGACCATTAACTACTCAATTTAAGTATTAAGTATGTATTATTAATTATGAATAAATCATTAGCTCTAGTTGGCATTAGGTAGCCGGTTAGTCTCTAGCGGTAGCCAGCGTCTAATCGTAGAAATTAACGCCTAGAATCTTGGCATGAAAGCGCTTTAATGCTAAAGGAAATCCAACGTTTATCTTATAATACCAGTGTCTTAATAGTGTTTGCATTGATCGTTAAGTTAGTTAGCGAGCGCGCATGCGGCGATTGCTTAATAATCGAGAGCGAACTGCATAATGCATAATAAAATCGAGTGCGTTGCGTTGCGATCTGATCTGATTGAGATTCGATGAGTTTTCAACCAATTGCCATACAGTTTGTTTTGTTTCAATTCAACCATTGATAATACATTATTTTAATATCACAATTTTGGTGATAAAATGAATAATTTTAGAATTTGAGGTAATTTTTAATTTTTTTTTATTATTTAACTTGGACATGTTGTATGTGTCCTTCTCAAGGTAGTAACTATCCGTCAAGTAACTCAACGCTCGCATTCGCCATGTTGGTATAACTAACTTCATTAATTATATTTGCACGCACGCATTGAAAGCCAAGCAGAGCAATTATCAATTAGAGCTGAGCTTGTGGTGCAGCCAGCAAACGATAATTGAATATTCCAAGCAATCCAAACCGTTTCAAGTGCAAATTCATGCGTCCATGCGCATTGCGCGCGTTGAAAATTCATAAAACACGTAATCAACGCCAAACGATCTAAACGTTCCACTCGTCACATTGCGCATCTTGAGTTTTATTCATTTTATTCATTCCAAAGCCGAGAGTTGATGAATGCAAGGAATCTAACGATTCGTACGTTAAAGGTAAACATTACACATTTAATTTAAGTTTCTTTACTTTAGCCATCCAGCAAGAAAAAAAAACATATTTAAATATGTAAATATCTCACATTAAGAGAGCTATCGCTTATCAATTACTTCATCTCCGCATCGCGCGCCGGCCGTTTTATATCGCGTTTTAATTCGTCGGTTAAATGTCGAGAATTAAGCTTAAGTCCAAGCAGGAAAAATACATTTATTTCATTCTCGCGTGTGTGAGAACTGAGTACAACTATTAATGCAATAATTTCCATCTTGGATCCTTTGAGTTGGGAGCTGTTTAGCGTTCGTTTCTATATTGTACACATCGACTAAAATCTTTTTGGTCTTTCGGTTGATCTTATCTGGCGCAGTCGTAGTTGTATTCTTGAGTTAATTATGAATTTCGAAGATGCGCATCTTTTATCTTTTATGGGACTCCTGGTAAACGCTTCCGACCTTCCTTACGTCATATAAAGCGCATGCAGCGTTTATAAAGATGAAGAAGGACGTGATTTTGTTTGCATATAATTAAAAGCTTGTTAAAGCGTTGGGCAGGTCGGTGTGCCTCTTGTAATGTGATGCCCGTCTCAGTGAGTTATTAACAGAGATACCGCATTGAGATTTTGGTTGATAAATAATTCCACATTCAAAAAGAAATGTATTTACTGCCCTAATTCTTCTGTCTTCTGTCTTCAGTCTTCTTTCTGTCAAAGTGTTATTTTTTTATTAACTTGTGTAAACATGACTTGTCAATGTGATTAGCCTGATTTCTTCACGTGAATTGTTTCGAAATTGGTGTGCAATTTCGCAAGCATGTGGTTTTTATAGCCACTATGGAAAATTGTTAAATTGTTAAACTGTCAAGCGTGCACGACACGGAAATGCCGCGTTGTTTCAGTTCGGCATTCGGCTGGTTGACGGTCGTCATCATGCCGATCGATAATTGATAATTGAGGACCCATCAATGAATCGCCGCCACATAAAACAACAGCACGGTAATAGCGCAGCAACAACAGCAGCCAAACTACCCGCCGGGATATGCGATACCAGCAATTTTGTCTCCAATCTGCTTCGATCTGCGGAGGACGAAAAAACAAAGCGTCTGATGAGTACGTGCGCGAATCCGCGCACCAAAACCATGAACAAGCGCATCGGTACAAATAAACACAGATTGATTACAATCAGCGTCGTTTATTTGTGCATCCCGCCGATACACCTTCCTACGCTTCATCCAGCAGCCAACAACGTCGTCGTGTCCAAGTTTTGGTCGAAATGCACATTGATTTTATCGATCGGTTGGGTTTTGTTTTAAATTTCAGGCGCAAGCAACGCAATGGTTTTTGTGGTTGGCGTGGTTTTGGCTACCGAATTTCACATTGCGGTGCATTGCGAAATGTAAGATGGAAATCTTGCTTTGCAAGCATTTTGATGGTACCATTGTGAATTGGCACCCGGTCGTAATTCGTACATTTTATTACTGTAATTAGAGATTTAAGGCCACTGAAAAACAACAACAGGAACGTTTAGTAAGTGATTGTTATAAATTTCAGCGTAAACTGTAACCAACTACAATTTATTCAAAATATATAAAGGCCTTGGTTCTTATTGGCTTCTTTTTTCAAGCATGTGATTGATAATTGGAAATTGATAATAAAATTATGACTGCATAATCAATGTACTTAGAGTCTTGGTATTTGAACAATAACTGTGTTTAGTATCTTAAAATATAGGTGGTGTCATTTTACGATCTTATAATCAGTGAAACATTTACATAGAAATGCAGTAATTATGGAAAATTTGCTTCTGACTGGAATCACTCGATAATTAGCGCTATAACGCATAAATTCTATTAGTGGTTAGCATAATATTTTAAATTAATAATCGCAAAATTTATCTATTTTTGTATTAAAGTTTCCTAGCTAATTAAAACTTGTTCATGGTCTTGCACAAACATAAACAAACAACTTTTTATTTAATTTAATATTTATAGAAAAAATATCAGCAATAATCGAATTAAAATGACTAAAAACATAACAAATCAAACTTAGAAGTTATCCAAACTTTTATGAAGTGTTTACCATAAACAAAACTTTCTTTGAATATAATTAATTCTAATTCAAATTTTAATATAAAAACGATTTGTTAACTAGTAATAATAATTGATTTATAGCACATAAACAAATTTAAAATTTGGTTTAAGTCGCAATGTATCAACCTAAACAAACCTAATAGATCTGTTGAGCTTTTAATGTCTTTAAAAGCTTTCCCCATTGCAGGAAGACTTGTGCGCTTGCATTAAACCATATTTTAATATGCTCATTCTTGTTCGTACGCAAATAATAGCATAATTTACACCTGAATAAATGACAACAACAGCGGATACAGTGCGGACGCAAGGAATTATTGACTACACAGACAACCAGCCCAAGCACAAAGCGTAGGAATAATAAAGCAAGGGATAATAAAGCTATCAACCAGCATTGCATCGCCACGCAATAACTTAGATTCTTAGTGGTAGGAACACAAAGTTGCGTCGATGATAAACGCGACTTAACGTAATAATAACGAATTATAAAAGCGTTTGCACACGCGCGACATGAATACCTAAATTATAGCTTTCATGACAATCCTTATTTTCGTTATTTAAGTGTTTTTTTCTTAAATGTACGCAACAAAAACTGGAAAATTTACGAGTAACTTTATTACTAAATGAATTCAGCGACGTCTTTAAAAGCGTTTATATTGGCTATGCGTGGTATAATGCTTTCTGAGCAATTTTATTTAGTCTTTGAAATTGATTTTTCTTGACTGGCGCAATAGACGCAATATAGAGACAACTAATTGCAAGTTTAAGTTAGATGGCAGACGCGACGCTAATGAACACATTCATAAACGTGTTGTAAACTCGCGCAAAGTGCGCGTAGGTTTGAGGAAACTTCATCTCGTCTCGTGTGTGCAAAGTCGCGATGCGAGAACCAATGGCAATATCAATATTTTAATTACCGACTTTCGAAATGTAAACGAAACGCAAATGCAAACGACTAGAAGAAATAATAATGCGGCGATTGCTCGATTTCAGTTAATAAGTCAATAAAAAGCAATAAAATGCAATGATAAATGTGGCGTCGCGCTGGTGTCACTTAAATATTATTTATTCCCCGCGCGTCTTCAAACAATCTCCCAGATTTCTCACACTTATAACCCGACTTTTGCGCTATGAACGATGCGCTTCTTGGACATAAAAAACGTTTATGTTCACGCACCGGGCGGGTACAACAAGCACAAACGTTTAAACTACTGTTAGAAAACATAAACTTGCTCACGGCTGTGATACCTAGCTTGATCGCTTCCATGCTTCCACATTGTACGATTTCTGTGTTTATAAAAGACGTGATTGTTTTATAACAATGCGCCAGCGCCTGCGCTGCTTCTTTATAATGTCAATAAATTCGGCTTCTTGTTAGCTAGTTTCCTGTGATCGCTGTACACGGTTGCATGCTCGAGATGCGAGTCTATTGAATTGTTATTTATTGTATAGAGGAAAATTGGCTCTGAATTGCTGCCGACTTGGCTGCAGCCACGCCGATCGTAATTATAGAAATTTCGATACGTTGCGAGGCCGGCAACCGAAAACGATAAATTACATTTTTTGAGGAAGCCGAGTGTCTGTAACAATACTGGAAGCTATTCTAATTCTGATATTGCATTGGAAACGATCTAAATTGGAATGGATAGTTTTTAATCGTACAGCCAAGAGCCAAATCGTAATGTTCGTCTCAACTAAGAAACTTCAAATATTTATTGGTTATGTGTTTTATTTCAAGGTTAGAAAAGTTATCAATGAACAAATTCGAATACAGTGTGAAAGTATATTTTATTATTACGTTGTTTATTTTGTGATACACCATCTCAAATTAACACCAGCATGATAATTGATAATTCGTTCAAACTTTAACACCTCAACAACAATAATACGGACGATGCGCCCCATTCACATGTCATGGCGATAAATCAACAACATCACGTGAAAACAATCGCTAAGCGCCGGTTACAACCACGAGAAATAATATTAAACAGTATTATCACAAAGAACTAAAGAAATAAAATTACAAAAGAAAATCGCATATTGTTGCAAGTTGCCATAACTATTGGCGCCTGCGAGCACGAGTCAAAACGCATAATGATCTATGCGTTGCGCGATGACACGTATGACCTAACATCTTCGTGATTTTACAACAATTTTCCTCGTAGGCAAGTTAGTCGCGATTAAAATTTCATAAAATAATAATTTTGCGAAAACAAAACAAGCAACAAGCAAGGTGTAAAATAACCCCGAGCGAAACATCATCATGTCAAGTCGTATATCATCACTTATCAAAAATTTATCATCTAGTAAACAGTGAGATTATTCCAGCAAGACTTGATTTGCAATCAAATTTTTGTTTCGTTGTTTTAACCTCGACTCGTCCACTCTCATTGCTTCATTGTCCTGTCAGTGCCAGCCAGGATGCCGGAGGACAACGCTAAAGAGCATCTACTTAACGCCGACAATTTCGCCGTGACTTTGAACGTCGGCGCAACGTCGCACATGTAATTACAATAGCGATAAAGCTAGAAAAACGCTGTGCAAGCGCATGGTTTATGAATATCCTCCTTTGCCTATTTAACATTCAGTCTCTCACATAAATAAAAGCGCAAAAGTCACGTTTCACCCCTCGGCCAGACCCAGCACACACATTACACACGAGTATGTTACATATTGGCTGCAGAGACTCTACGACCTGTTGAAAGTGTTGAAGTTGCTGAGTTTGTTGGGCTTGTGCATTTATTGTACCTCCGCGAGTACAGGTGAAGGAAGATGTGCCGCGGTTGTGCGCGTCGTTAGTTATTTTCAACGTTGCCGGCGCGCGTTATTTATGCCTTACACCTTTCAAAATCAATTTTCATTCGTTTTAATTAACAACTAAAGGCGCACATCCCGATATCACCCAGGGCAACATAATCAAGGGTTACCAGAACAAAACGAAACACTCAAAACACGTGTTGGAGGTTACAATTGTTTTCCCAATGTTGGTTGGAGTTGTAAAAAATAATTATCGTTTGGTAACCCTGGCCGGTGATGAGTTATGTGTGTGGTGCGTTATTGTTTCGAACTTTAACCACTTTCTGCCGTAAAAAAAAGGTTCCCACACCTAATAACTCAAGAACGCACGCGATTTTGTTTGTACTTTGTAATTTAGTTTTTTCCTAAGGACTATTAGACGCAAGTGAGAAACCATGAAAAGCAATGTCAATAAAGTACGCCGAAACATAGGCAAACCGAATGTACTAAATCAATAAACGCATTAAGCGCGAACGCACGAGGCAAACAGCCATTAATATGATTAAGCATGACCACATTAAAAAGCCACACGGCCCGTCGTTGTTGAGAGACTGTTGAAAACGCCGCAAATTGAAGGTATATTGAAAAACTACACAAAGTTAAATTAATGTTAACTTAATGTTCATGGTCTTGGCTAAAGAACGTTAAAAAACGCGTTAATTGAAATATTATCACTTCAAACAGTCACAACACAAATAATACCACCGTGATGTTAAGGTTGGTGATGCAAATGAAACGGAAACAAAACAACTGAAAGAAAGTTGTTGATATTGATGTTGACAACTAATTTTATTTTTGTTTCCAAGGCTTGCCTTATTTTATTTTCCATGTTTAACTTCGGGAATTGTATTTGTTTGATAGCTTTATTCCGAGTGAAAAATCTGGCGTGTAAAAAATGTCGTGTTTGACATGTCTTTCAATAAGAAAACAACTTTATCCCGACAATTCCGCGGCGTGGAGAATTCAAATTTTCGGCACTTTTCGAGCATCTTTGTGTGTCCCCGAACATGTTTTCCGTGTGTTCTTTATTTTCTGTCTCGCATTGTTTTGTTTCAACATTTAACGGGCCGTGTTTGCGTACCTGCATGTAGGTCGTAGGTGGTATGGACATGGCAGCATACTAATTTCGGACACGGTGTGGTGTCGCATCGGGGCGAATCGATTCGTCGAAAATCGAAATTTATTTCACGCGCGCGCGACTCGTGTTCTCGATCGAACAATACGCGTTCGTGTTTGGGCCGGTGTCGCGCGACATGAAAAAAATGTAATTATTTGTCAAACGCCAAACAATCCCCGACGCCTACATGTTTCGGCATGTTCTGGATGTCTATTGTTACCTTAGGTCAGCTACAACAATAACCAAACATTTTATTTCAATTTTATATTAAAATTTTATAAAAAATTACAAATAAATTGTCGAATTTAAGATCTGAAAGTACTTAGCTTAAGAATGTTCCATATATTGAGCGACTTAAAACATCGATATGTCGATACATCGATTGAAAGTTGATACCATTTGATTTTTAACTCTACGAGCTGACTAAAAGACCCTCCTTACCAAATATGGTCGTCTTTGCTACTGATTGCACTCCCAAACTGCCTCGCATTCGATTCAATCAACAATTGACAACGGAACAATTAATTCCTGGCTGTGTTAGGATTGATGCGTTCTTTTTGATGCTTTTGTATGCTTAACCGAGTCGAGATACAACAATTTTCCACCTGCATTCATTCGGTAGCGCCTTGCATTTACCAAATAGGATTTCGAAAAGAATGTGTAATTTAAGAAGAAGAATTAATTTGTTGCCTCGATGGCGTAACAGTCACCGGTGGTCATGGCACACGTTCCAAACACGTGCCAACGTGTATCTATCCCAAAGAATACAAAAATTCTTTAAGGAGTGCACAAGATGTATCGTTTGCTTTTATAGAAAGATGATTAGATTAGACAGCGCTCGGATTAAAATTAATTCAAGCACGTTTTGAGGCTTCCATGGCTATTTTTATGCCATCAACATTTAATATTTAGTTAAACAGAGGAGAAAATTATAATTCGTTTGTTTACCAATAGATACAAACGCAGAAAGCACGTGCCCATCCGCTATGTTAATATTGTTATACCAAGTGTCCTCAAGTCATAAGGAAACATGTTGTGAAATAAATATTTTCACTGTTTTTATTGTGTTAATGCTAAGCAAGCACATAATTATCATTGAAAACATTCGGTTTACGTCCGTTTAATGTGGGTTAGAAGATTTACGAGACTTGCAACGTTCTGCATTGCTCTGCACACCGATTGCTTGTTCGTCTTTTCGTCTTCGCATTGCGTCTCCTTCACAGGCTTTTCCGACCAGAGTGTAAAATCTTAATGTGCAAATGTATACTAAACATTTTTGCATAGTGCATGGTGTGGCGTCTCGGTTCACTCCTTCGTTTCTCGAGCATTAAATAAGCATAAACAGATTATAAATTTATCAACCTATGACTCCACGAAATGAGATTCCTTTTGGTTAGTATGCACCAACAACGTCCTAAGCAAGTAACACGACTAGTTTGTTGGCTCTGTGTTATTAGCGTTTCTAAAACGTCCTACACATTAATAACAACTTGCAAAACGCTTGCGCCGTCTGCAATAACAACTAATAACTAATCGTAATGATAAGTATTACACTAATGTTTGCCGATGCCCAAGTTGAAATGAATATGTAATGTTGTGCAGCTGAAAAAAAGTTCAGCTGGAATGTTTTGCTAATTGATGGCTAGATGGGGAATATAGGATAAAATATGAGAAAGTGCGTTCGAGGACTTCTTTAAGCTATGTTGTGTTTTGCACCTCGTATTGTGCAATTGTTAAGTGTCCGAGGAATAGTGGTCCATAAAACGATGAATTATAATGCCATTTGGAGCGCTTTTCTTGCGATATCAATTTTATTGGTTTGGCTATTTTTCATTTCGTGCTGTGTGCTAGAAGAGATTTTGCAAGATACAATTGGAATCGCACACCTCGATGAACGATAGTGGTTTTTATTTGTTTCTAGTTTAACGCGTCCGATTATAACTTGAAGGATTGCACTTATCGAGACGTGGTCGGAGTGAAACACGCTCTGGTTTGATCGGCGAGGTTTATGCGGTACGAAGAATGCCGTATACGCGAAGACGAAAAGAGGAACGTGAGAAATTCAGTAGGAGAGCGACCATAACAGTGCCGTAAACATCACCATTTGATGTACTCGCACACTTATTGCAGACGAACCAAGGATTGATCGATGGAAATGTGGTATTGTTAGGTTAAACTAATAAACAAACTATACATAAAATATTTCACATTAGCTGATAATTAACATCAGAATGTGCAGAGAAACAATTTAGTCAATTTTCTCAAGTAGAGATTAAAGAGATTAAAACCTTATTTAAATAATTTTATTGCCACAAATAAAGTAAAACCTACTTATGTGATTAGTATTAGCTATAAACTGTTGTATTTGTTTCAGTGTGTAATATTAGAAAATTAAATAAAAGTTGTAACGTTTGTTTTCCGCCTGCAGTTCCACTTTAATTTCATCGCATTCCTCTCGTTAAGCGCAAAGTAATTCACGCCTTCTTCGACTCGCACTTCGATAATTCATATAAATCGTTATCGGCATTGTATTGATAGCGCATAGAAGCGTAGAAATTTTCCACACATCGCTCGACGTCCGGCAAGGAATAAATCAAAACGCGCACCCGTCACGATCGTTACGTTTGGCGCGTTGTTTTAATTACGACCCGAACGAAATCGATGTTGAAGTCAAACATTTTCTCGAAGACCTCTGCATGGCACCTCGAGGCATCGGAATACCTTCGCGCCATTCCATAACGAACCATCGCGCACTGCTCTCGAATGTTCAAACCATTCAAGCCGTTCAAAACCGACAATGAAAATTTATTACAAATACGCTTCAAACACGCACGGCCACATATTGCACCGCAACCGATAGAAAACCGATGCGATTGGAAAATATCGATGATGCCACAACACACAAATTTGAAGTGTGCGATGCCGGTTTGAAGAATCTGAAGATGAAGACCTCAGATGCTGCACAAGAAATGCGAGAATTAAAAGCATTTCGTGTTGGTCGCGTGAACGTAAAGATACCGAAGATTTCGTGGACGGCGACACCGTCACTGATTGATTGACTTCTGCGGCGATGCGATCAAATGTTACAGCACCAAATACACATGAATCATTTTGTTTCTTCGTCATTGCGCGCCGCATTGCACGATTTCGGAAGGCGTCGCTCGCATTTGAAACACGAAAACAAATGCAACAGTAGAAGAAGCAGTGGTATCGTGCGGTATCGGTGTTGTTGGTACTCGCAGTTAGCAGGACGTTTTGTCGGCACTGTCGAGTAACGAGCCAGCACGTAACTTAATACACACGTACGCAGGAACACACGAAACAAAGTGATAATGATCGGGGTCGAATCGGTCGTGAAGCACACCCGTGAAATTCATCCGCATTTAGTCGAACTGACACCTAATTTTTTAGTTGAGTTTTTGTTCGATCGGTCGGCACTCGTGTAAAAACAATGCTTGTAAGCATGATACTCACGACAATAGTGAAACAAAGCAAGCAGTGAACAAAACACAACACGAATTGTTACAAACAATACAGAACAAATGATTTGATCAAAATCTTTTAGAACTTTACTGTGAATTGTTATTAATCATTCACTATGCATACCAAAAAAAACATTTTTATTAGTTTAAATCTTTGTTTTAAACTTATTTTCCCATAGTTTGTGTATTCATTTGTTTGTTTGTTTATTTGTTTGCGTGCATTTGTTTTATTGCCATTATCGGTCGCTTAAATGGCGTTCAGATAACGCGTAAAACAGCAAAAGGAAAGGAGGCGTTATCGGCGACTTTGTTTCGCTGCGAGTTGTCTTGGCGTGCTTTTGAAGCTTTTAATTTACGATTGAGATGTGCACACTGCGCACGCTGCGTCCCAGTCGCATCTCTTCGCGGCCGTGGCGCTGCAACAATGTGTTAAGGCGATACGGGACAAAATTTATACCACCGACGGCAGGACGAACGGAAACGGCCAATGTAGAAGCAGTAAAATAACGCGATTGATAAATTAAACGCCACAATAACACAAATTTAATAGCCGCCCAGTGCACTATCGCCCTGCGTGTGGGTGCGCTAGAATTTTTATGTTCACCAACATGCAGCGCGCAGTTCGATATTTATTCGATTGCTTCGATTCGGTGCCGATATATATATTTGTTTCAGCTGTTTTTCTGTTGTTTTCAATCTTGTTAAGTGCACACACAGCCAACTATAAACCATAATATTTCGAAAAGCGTATCTACGAATGTGGAAAAATATCCTGCGGTTCAACACGTTCAACACGACTACGAACAAAAGCTTTAGATCAAAAAATTTAATTCCCTGACGTTTTATGATAAGTACTGAAAATATTTTAACAAGTATAAACTCGAAATATATCAATAATCAATAATTGATATTTCATTGCTTCAATTTCTGATATCAGCGTGCATTAATCGCTCGTAATCGCTGACATCGTGCAGGTTTGTTATTGATTATCACAAATATTTTTACGCAACTAATTTATATTTTTAAAATATATTCATATCAAACCATCATCATCATCATCAAACATTGTGTTGTGGCTGAGCCGAATTCTTTTGCTAGAGATAAAGATAAGAATCCTTAACGATGTTTAAACATGCGTGGATTAAAACGCGGCACAATATAATAAAATGTGGGCCTCACATTTTTTCTGTTCATCATGCTTTTTAAATTAATTACCGTTGTAATCGACTTTGGACCCAGTCGAAGATTAGAGGAGTGAAAAGGGGCACAGCAGACGCGCAGCGTATTAAAAATCAATTTATTTCGAAAACGGGTATCAAGCGCATTAGTGGCATAGTGGCGTAAACGCCTCGTAAATCCGAATATCGAGATCGTATCGCAGTGTTTATTTATGACTGGTGCGAAGGAAATCAATTTAACAAATATTCGTTTGCATGTCACAAACCTCACCATTTCGAAAATGTTCGTTACTCTCAATAATATACCAAAATCTCGCGGTAACAAATGAGAACAAGTTTAATTGATCAATTAGCATTTTCCGCCCAGCGTTTTTCGGATGACAAGCCACCAATTTGACTTGGAGATTTGACAACCGGTGCTTTGGGTGCGCACGAATGATGGACACTCGACCAACGCGTTGGCACGTCACATAAACTTTGAAGTATGACAACTTCATTTCGAAAACAATTTCGCGACAATAAATATTCCCGTGCAGATTGCTTTGGGAATTCCTGCCGTCGCTCTGTGACAGCACGAAGAATGGTGGCGGGAAAATAAATATAAACTTTAGGGTTATGATAATGATTTACGAACTTAATACGTGTAAAGATTTGCTTTATGTTAAACTATTATGGTAAACGGCGTGATTTTACGTCTTTCAATTTTAAAATTTTAATTTAGAGCTAGTGTACAGTCATTCGAATGAAGACCAAAGCGTTTATCACAGGAACAAGTATAAATAATGTTTGATGAACCATTGATTCTCTTCCATCGACGTCGGCTTAGCAAACAAAAGACTAACAAAGAATCTTCCTTGACAACGCATACTATTTTATCAACGAAACATTTGAAGAATTGTGAGATCCAACTGGTGGCTATTCAAAGTCGGGACAAACAAACAAAAACAAATAAGAAACATATGAAAACATAAATATCTTCATCAACTTAGCAGCTTCTATAACTCATATAAACGCATTGTGCATATGTTCTAAACAATTAATTATCTTAAGTTACTGAATTAAAATGTTAAATATTTAAGGTTGAGATGTGTTGAATAAGATAACAAAGCAACGGTTTATGGTAAATTAAATTCACAGAACTGCTGAACAAATATTTGTATAAACTGTAAAACAAACTAAAACAGTTCGTAATCCTCCAAGGATGAAGTACGCGTTCAAGCGCACGCTGATTCTTTTGGAATGTTGTTTGTTGTATCCTGTATACTGCAAAGGTCTTCCAATCGATAATAACTTTCCTGTAAACTAGGCCCCATTATAATAAGTTATCTGATGATGCGACAAACGGACGTGTATACAATGCGCGCACGATTTTCGGACGATATGTGCACTCGTTACATAATATACAAACATTACAAACAAATAACCTCTGGGGTTCAATAACAGTCTTGTTTTGCTTGTAAAAATTTAGATAATATGCTTCTGAATAATTTAATGGACTTGCTA